>WYDI02006687.1:0-82842 GCA_009867235.2 Psittacus erithacus
GGGAGTGAGGGGGAGGACAGGCTGGGGGGGGGGAGGGGGAAGAGACGAGCAGGCTACATGCTTTTCTAATTTACGACTAAGCTTAAACCACAACACTTGCTTTATACAAGTTTATTACTAACCTTTCATTACAAAGTATTTGTTTAGTAAAATGACTGCAATTTCCAACTGACTCCATCTTCCATTCAAGTTGCTAATGTAAATACGGGCTAAATCCACAGCAGTCAATTTCCTTCTACTTTCACAGTACTACAAATAACAGAATCCATGCTTTTCAGCTACACCTCATCCCTTAGAAAGAAGAGTCACCCATTTTTTTCTTCCTATATCATCTGTGTCAACAAGTTTCCATCTCATCTGTTGACTACAAACATACAAACCTTTTGCTAATGCCTCTTTGTACTTCTCCTCTGCAACATTCAGGTTGTTCACATAGGTGGCATGATGTTTGCTGTGGTGCAGCTGCATGATTTCTGCACTAATATGAGGCTGCAGAGCGCCATAGTCATATGGCAAGTCAGGAAGAGTGTGCTTTTGCCTAGAGGCCAAGCATCTCAATGGTGCTACCACCTTGGCACTACTTCTAGAAGAGAAAAAAAAAACCAGAAGTAGTATTTATTCAGGACTTGGGCTTCACTGAAGCAGACAAACAATGAGTTATGATCACTGCTTTAAGTACATGGGGTAGTATCTTAGGTCAAATTGTCATTTTTCAAGAGCTCAAAGCAAGCACACTCTGTTGCTTAACTGCAAAGATAAATTCATATAACGGTCACAGATACAGGGCATTGCAAGTTAAAGCTACCACTTCTCAAACCAAGCCCCCCAAGCCACAGCAGAGTCACACACCCTCCAATGCATAACAGCAAGGTAAGGGTAGGGGCAGGAATAGAAAGCCAGCAGTAACATGCTGAGATTCAAAGCTTCACCTAATCGTTATTAATTTAAAACAGAAGCCAAGATGTCCCTTCACGGCCTTCCCCTCACCATCCACAAGGTGTCTGCACTGGAAGCAAAAAGGCTGAAAACTCCACAGGGTCACCAGCCTCCCGGCACTGATCATCTGCAGCATTAACACCAACACACGTGCGTCCTCACCCCTGCGATGGGTATCGGACACATAATGCACTGCGCTGTGTGATGACAGGGCAGCCGCTATGCCCAGCACAGAACACTATGCAGATTCTGGTCACCCTTCCCCGTTCTAACACCTCGCACTTGTCATGAGACATGACAATGACCACGATGAAAGCAGAATCGCTGAGCCGAGAGGAAGGTCAACTCCCGATGCCCTTTTATGTCTCACTCGTGACCTTGGCACGAACGAGGGACAAACTTAAGGGCGAAACTCTCGCGCTCCTGACAAGCGGCCGAGCGCGGCGACCCCGGCCAGGAGGGGCTGCCCGCACCCTGTCAGGCCGCGAGAGCCCCTGGACGAAGGGCAAGGGCAGGAGCCGGGAGGCTGAAAGGACGCCCGCCAGCAGCTCCCCGGCCGGCGCCAAGCAGCATGCAGCAGCGCGACCTCCCGCCTCCCGAAATGGCGGGGAGCCGCTGAAGGGGCGACCCCACCGTCTCCGCCTCCTCCCCCTCCCACCGCTCCGCTGCACGCTGCGGGCCCCTCACCAACATTAGCTCTCCCACACACACGCATGCACACAGACACACACACAGCGGGCTCCCACCTGCCCGCCGAGGCCAGGCGGCACAACATGGCGGCGATGTCGCGGCGGGAGCTACACCTACGGCGCAACCGCGTCCTGGCCCGCCCCCGGCACAGCCCTCCCCCAAGGGGCTGAGCTTAGCCGGATGGCTGCTGATAATGCAGTCACCGCGCTTCTTCAAACTGAGGAAATACACCGGTTTGTTAACATTTTACGTAGCACATTATCATAAATGGAACCACTATATAGAGCTGTTATCTTAAAACTCAAGCCTGCGGCGCTACTAGCCTTAGTGAGCAGCCGCCGCGAGAAGGACGAGGTTGGGAGGAGTCTCTACCGGGCGGAAAGCTGCCTGACAGCAGCTGTGGCTGCTGTTCGGCCGCAGGGTACCAGGTCCCCTGTATTAACCCTCAAACCTGCCCGAGACGTGTTTCTGTCAGTCCGCTGACAGCAGAGCTTACAAACACCTTTTCAACTATTTTGGCTATGACTTACTTTTTTTGATTCACCTCTGTTCTTTTCCTCATTGTTGTGCGCATCTTGTTTGCCAGCATCAGGTTTCCTCCTGGTAACAGTTCAACGGCCTTCAGAGCTGATGGAAATCCTTCACTCAGGTACCTTCATCCCCATCAGCTAGAATAATCAGTATAGTTAGTGCAAACAAGTTCGAAGACCCATTAAGATCTTGTTCTCCAGGAAGGTCAGGGAGGAGAAACTCTTCCCTCAGTTCAGAGTCGCGCTGCAGACAAGACAAACATTAGGTAAAATTTGGACTGTATGGAATCATCTCTGCTACCACAAAACCCTCCATCTTTTGGGTTTTCTTTTTAAACAAACACGTATATCCCAGGATCTTACAGAACCCATGTTTACCAGACTATAAAGAAAAACAAGTTACAAAAATTCAGTGGGGCTTCAGTCTGAACAACCTTGTTGAAAATAATTTACCTTATCTTGGAAACTGCCAGGAAACACACCTGGAGAGACAGCCACACAGGGAATCTCAGCCTATTGTCTGAAATCAACAGGAGGTTTGGAAATAAGATTTCCCCTGAATCTGAAAATACATACAGCAAGATTTAGGCAATACCTAATTGTGAAGAGCAGTATGCTGTATTTATCAGTGATTAATAAAAATCACATTTTGTTAAAATGAACCAACTACATTCAAGATTGTTAAATGTCCTAATATAGGCACTGACAGCCAGGCAAGAACACAAATATTATACATACAGAAATGCTAACCTGTATTACACTGCCATTCATTAATGCTTTGCAGTATGATCTCCATGAAAGCAAGTCTTTTACAGGACTCATTTTATTATTCACTGGCACAGCTGCTGAGTTGCTTTCATTATGGGAAAACAAAACACCCCAGCCTGCTCCTTTAGAAGATACTCTCTAAGCAGAGAATGACAAGACTAATGGCCTACCTTGCCTTAGTTATTTTCCTTCAACTAGTTAAGCTAGCTTGCAATCTGAGACTGTAATTTGTATTTCTATTTTTAGCTCTTTAGCTAAACTTTAATTTACTATTGAGGAATTAAGTATCATACACTCATCTTTATATAAGGTTTTCAGAAATTAATATCCTATAGTAACTGACAGATTAAAGTAGCAAACTGTCACTACTTGAAAGCTATGTTGGTTTTTTTAACCTTAGCACAATTCATTGTGATTACTGTAACTCCAAAGGTACTTAACGTTCTTCTAGTTCCTTATGTTAGGTGAAAAGATGTCAATCATTTTTCTTGGCATGATTTGCTTCCATATTTCAGACAAATTTGAACCATGACCACCAGTTCCCACACAAAGCTTTTTACCATCCACCATTTTCAGCTAAAGCTATTGTTATCATGTATAATCAGCATTTTAAGCTTCTTAAAGACTATATTCTATCATGTATCATCTAGGATGTACATACACACATATTACAAATAATCAAGCAATACTAAGACCAAATATAAATCACCAGCAACTACAGAACCCGATCACCATCACAGAGATTACTTTGGGTGCCACATGCCGGTATGGCTTTTTATAGATACTTGCCACTTCTCTTTCATACATTCGACTGAATGTTGAATAATTGCTGGTTCTCAGGTAATCAGGGCTAAAATAATGTTAAAAAAAAAAACAAAAACAGGTACTACCAATGGAATTTACGCATCGAGTGAGAACTCCTAAGCAGTTTTAATACATTTAAGTGAACCCTGTAAAATTAAAATAGCAGCAGTACACAGACTAGCATCCAACAGACGACAGCAGCTAGGGGTATTTTAATTATATCCATTTGTCTTGGACAGTGCTACTGTAGATGCTAGTATTCATATAACAAGCCACATAAAAATGGTACCACAGAAATCCTTCTATAATCTAGGAATTTAACTGTGTAAATGTGAAACAATTTCAAGGATGTCCCAGAACTCTGAAGAAATACTACTTTCAAACAACAAAAGTCTGTTCCCACTGAATTGCAAAGCTATAAACCTATTTACTACTGGTTTTAGTGGCTACATATCAGAATTTGGTTAATCATCTGATAATCACAAAATCTACAAGTTTCAATGTTGAAACTAGACTTAAGTCTACCCAAAAGTGAACTGAGAAGTACTTTCATCTTCCCTTTGGAACAGTGCTTAAAAGCCTGTGCTTTTTCATCTCTTTTTTGTGATCTTCCTCATTATGGAGCTAGTAGATAGAAAATAACCACCAGAAATTCAGGTTCTGACAAATTCATAACTCACTGCTACTGAACAACAAAACTATGCTTAAACATATTTTTCTCTGCATCTATTAAGAAGTCAGCTCCCTCAGATAAAAAAAAACAACAGGAGTTACATCTGATTTAAAGAGGCTGAGCTACCAACTCAAAGCTTTGTAGTTTAATCTGTGTATTTACCTTTTGGGTTTACTTTTACTTTAATCTGTATAAAAACCACATTCCAAAATTTTTTTTTTAACCCCCCCCTTCCCCCCCCCCCCCCCCCGTTTTTTTTCTCCTTTTCCTTATCTGCCAATAAGGAAAAATCCTGTAGAATAAGCACCATCAGACTGACCTGAAAGGACTGACATAGGAACAAATTAAAATAAAGAAAAAAAAACAAGTACTGTAAATACACTGCATACAAATAAGCCACATAAGCCAATGCACAGCAATGAGGAAATTACATTATTAAAAGTTTTTATTTAGGTTTGGTCAGTACAGGTAAGATAATATTGGAGTCACAGAGCAATATGCATAAACAGGATACAACAGTTCTTAAAAACTGAGTAACTATGCACACAATCCATAAACATTCGGTCACCTAAGGAGAAAATGCACAGATGTATGGTGGGGAAAACTGTAATTAACACTGAAACTACTACAGGACTCCTTTAGTAAGTCCATCTTTTAGTGATAAAACTACTGTACTGGGCAAACTTGGCAGTCATAAACCCACAGCTATTATGACAAATCTTGAAGGTGGTGTAAGTATAACAGTATGAGTAAGAATGCCCTTACACAGCACAGGTTCTAGATATACACAGATTTGTACAGACATCATTTATGTTATACTTTATGGAAATAATTTCCATTTCAACTTCACATTAACTCATATAAAAATAACTTGAGCTACACAAATGTCCTCTTAGCAACATTCAATGTAATTAACTGTTAAAATTTCCAAAGAGGCAGAGGTATTGAAGCAAAAAGAAACCCACAAAAAGGCAAAATTGTGACAAGTATGCACTAATTTAAACAGCTTCTGGACAGCATCCTCTCCCAATTTAAATGACACTGTATAAAAATGTTGCAGAAAAATGTTACAAAACTGAACCCTGCGCATTTACACCGGAGTCCAAACCATTCTGGACATGACGAGAACCCGCAGTTCTGTTACCTTTCATGCTCACTGTTTTCTCCTCTTGAGGATCATGACTGGAGTCTGTGTCATTTGAGTGGTGAGTGAGAGAGTTTTCACTGCCAGTGGGAGAGTCTACACTTTCATACCCAGTACTGAGTTGGTTTATGTAGCTACCACTTCCTCTACCAGTTCTATCTTCAGAGTGGTTGGACAGCTTATTACCATTCCCTGGAGAAGTTGGGAAGTCATCCTCCGTGCCGCTACCCTCCCTATAAAAACCAGGCCCAGACGTCCGCTGATGGGAGGAGCTACCATTGCTTGGTCCATTTGCCAGACGGCCGCAGTCTTTACCCACAGCCTCTCCCTGGTCTGCAGGCTCAGAAGATGGAGTCCGGCTGGTACCTGGGTTGGATGCCTGGGACTGCTGCTGCTGGTACTGCGCCAACTGCTGGCGAGTCTCCTTCAACTGCTGCTGAAGAACTAAAATGGTACTCTGCATACCCTCTACCTCCTCATCAAGCTGGATGATGAAGTCATTCAATTCTATATAAAGAAAACACATTTGTTGCAAACACTTAATAGTTCATACATAGCTTGAATCTCAGGAAAAAAAATTAAAATCCTCCAACTCAACATTTTATGCTGAAGTTTTTCAAGAGACTTTTTCAGCCATTAGGCATGCACTGGTTTAGATACTCTGCCTCTGAAGGAGAAAATGCTTAACTATCATCTACACACTTTTTATAATGCTACTCAAAATGTATGAGAAGAAATTAATTTCTGGACAAGAAAGGAGGATATCTAGAAAACAGCTCAATTCCAAGAATTAATATTCTGCAAGAACCACCTCATGTATGCACTTTTTACTGAAGTGCAACACCTTAGCAGAAATTCTGTAAAAAAGACCATGAACCACATCTGCATAGGATACATCCAAGTAATTACAAAAGTCTCTTCAGCAACAAAAAGAGATTCCAGTCACATTTCAAGGAAGTTTCAGCTATTACTGGTTTTAATCCTTTAAATCCCACATAACTAAAACACTTTCTAACAAAACTGTGAACTAATTCAACAGAGTGTTTTAGTACTTATGTACTAAAACAATTTTACAATTGGGACTCTACTTCTGAGCAAAACGAATTTGACCTGAAAACAGTAAAAGAAGCACCAACTCCCTTAGTCTTCAACTGCACCACTGATGACAGTAAATAAAATGCAAACTGCTTATTACTGTAAGAAGTCATAAAATCAAAGTCTTTTTGCTGCTATAGAAAAAAACATTAGGAAAACTTACTGCAGGATTACTGTCATCTTTGTTGATACGGGGAAGAAGCAGTAAGTGGTTAAAGAAAACATCTCTGGAGCTTACTTTACTATACTGCATTTGATAAGCAAAATCTTTAAGCAATGTCCACACTTGCTTAAATTATGAGCTTGATAAATTTATATTAATTGCATTACCTAAACAGCAGTTAAGAAGTAAAAGGCTAACTATTCCAACAACATATCATTACACAAAGAAAAAGTAATTTCCCTTAAATAATTCTATTTATTTTATATTGCTACTTTCTCAAAAATATGACTGGGGGGGAGAAAATGAATTATCCTTAAAAATACAGGATATGTCAGACTTGGATAATGCCAAATCAAGTCTATGCTATCTTAGACTTCAGTTGTAAGACAAATACATATCCAGGGGCTTATGTGATGCCCAAACAGCTCATTCCTCAAGACTTACTGTAATAATCGGGTAACCTACACTGTAACAGTCTATCAAAAATACACTGATTCTATGCAGAACTCTCATAGTCGTTTTTTTTTTATATTTGCATTTTCTCCTTCATTTAAACTATGCAAGAAGCCAGAGCTTATAGATAATTTTGATTTAGGTTTACAATGCTGTAAAATTTGGACTGTGAACACAATAGTGAACTATTTTAGTTCACCTGAGTTACTTAAGCATTCTTAGGCACTGTTAAAGAGTTTCAACAATGATTTGCTTTTAAAATTATTTTGAAATAAGTCAGTTAATGAGAATCATTCTGTTTCCAGTGCATGCTTAGCTTCATGCAACATTAATAGCTTTCACCTTACCAATTCACCAATAATATGTGCAGTCTCAACATTCCTTATTAAATAGCAAAGTCTACAGTCTTGAATTTCAAATTCAAACATTGCATTACTGGAGCTGTAAATCCCAACAGTCCCCCAAAGTTGTTCTGGTGGTTTATTTTGTGTCTTTTTATTAAGACCACCAGTAAAGGTTTACAATTGTCATATTTTACTCACTGTTGTCCTTTCATTTTGGCAAAGATAGTTTTACAGTTGTGTATCATCAGGAAATTAAACTAGAACTGCAAGGCAACTTCCATTTTCTTAAAAAAATCCCTTACCATCCTGACTGCTTTTAAGTTCCTCACTATATTTCTTCTGTAAAGCCAACTCTGCCTCAAGCTGTGCAATACGTCCTTGGGACAGCTGCCTTCCAAGTTCTTGATTCTCCTGGATAAGCATTCGACACTTCGCCATTAACTTTTTGCCTGTTTGGCTGCAAAGGAAAGAGCCATCTATCACAAAATGAAGACAAAACCTGCAGTAATCTTCCTCAATCACAATCACAGACAAAAAGGAGATGCAATTTCTGCATGTCACAATTCAAGGAACATTATGCCTCAACATAATTGTCATAGCAGAAAGTCTCCCTATAGTTACCACATGCTGTTCCAATGCCAGTTGATCTTCTTTCGCTGTCCCATAAAGCGGAAGGCAAGTTTTATTACTGCAAATATGAATAAGCATATTGTTCTTTTTTGATACCAACATCTGGGTTATCAGTATGCACAATCTTGCATGTGCTAATTCCCAACGGAGTTAAATATTTGATTAAAGATGTGCCTCGTAATTCAAAAGATAAAGTACTGCATAAAAATTACATCTGCAAACTGAATTATGAACAAAAACATTCTTCATCTATTGTACTAGTAAAATTTAACAATTACATTTGGGTGAAAAGAAAGTTGTTTGGGAAGGAATATTAAATCCCATTTAATTTCTCATAGTGACATCAGTATTTCCTTAAGAGGCTTACACATTCTTTTGAATGCTGCCCAGGTATTCTCCTTTAAAAAAATCATACGTCTGGCTTTCAACTCAATTTATGTATTTGACAGTAATGTACACAGTCTGTTTCATGATTTCTATGGTCAGCTTTTCCTAAGCACATCTTGCATGGTGAGGAGAAAGCAAAATGTAGTTAAACATTGGCAGGAAATTTATGAAGGAGTATATTATTAATCAACTTCCTTTAAAATGACAGATTGAAGGTCATGAATAATGCTCATTAGGGTGTCTGTTTTCCAAAAGAAATGGGAAATAGGCAGGGAAAAAAATCGAGCCAACAAGATTCTTTTTAGTAAATGAGTAACATCACACATCTTTAATCTTCATTATAAAAACTGCACTGTAAAGCATTATAGGAAGTAGTATGCAAATTAATATATAGGCAATACAGCTGACTTCATGAAAGAGAAAAATTGAAGTCTTTTCGGACTCTTCGTCTGCCAAAGTCAGGATAGCAACCACAAACAGTTCTTTTGACAGGCTCAGCAACATAATAAAGCTGTCCTTTTCTACAAAAGTGTAAGTTCTGCCAAACAAAAGCTTAAAAAACAACCCAAACTTGAATAAGTTTATTGTGAATTCAGTGGCGGAACTTGCATTACTTTTTAAGACCAAGAAGGTCATTTAATTTTGTTTGTTTGCTTTTAAACAAGTGACAAAGATCAAAAGAAACTGAGGGTTAAAAAAGTAGAACAGGAAATTCCCGCTACAATGGACAGCCACAGTTCTCCTGCAACCAAAATACCCAACCAAAAGAATTTAAAATAATAATTTCCTTAACTACCTTTTACGCATTCAAGCCTTAGACAACTTTTTAAGTTCTGCCAACTCTGCCCCATTTAACGTTTCCGACTGACTTTCCCAAATCTTTCAGATGGGTTGCTCCAGAAGGAATCTGGCTGTGTAAAGTCCTGGAAGCCTGAAAATCTGCTAAAGGCAGCAACCTGTTTTCTTTCTTGATGTGATGTCCAATGCCAGGTCCTTGAAGTTTAAATTGTGCTGACCTAGTACAGTCCAAGTCACACATTTAAGATGCAAGTTTCCTTAGAGATGTTCATTCTGTGTAAAGCAGGACCACTTTGGAAATAACCAAATGTAACATACCCCAAAAGTTATTAGGCAGACATGCAATGATCTTTAGCCATTTGCAAATTCCTGTTACTGTATTCATCATCACTACAAGCTGAAGAAGTTCACAGTGCTTAAGTCGTTTAACGCTTTTCTCTTCACAAAACAACATAAACTGTAAAATTACCAAGTACCAGTTACCTTGGAACTGGGACAATTTTAGAATCCCATTAATTTCTTCATGTTAATGCCTGCCAAAATGTAAAATATTTATTACCTGTATAGAAATTTGCATAGTTACCTATAATGCTATTTCTTCCCATTAAAATTTTTCCAGATGTTCTGAACTAGTATGGCACCAGGTAACTTCTCCTTGCAGTTTACAAAAAGGCAACACATGCAAAAATATAAAATCCAGTAACTATCAGCTCTAAACCCACGTTTGACGTTGTTGAACATACATGCAACAAAACCTGCAAGAATATAAGCGGTTATTTCAGAAGACTAGTGTTTGTTGTACTAGGCTTACCGTAAATGTATATCTACATTTAATGATGGCTGAACTGGCTCAGCACAGCCATTCCCTTCATTACATGTCCTTTTATTTCTTCCCCCAGCCATCAGCAATGACTATGCTGTGCATCTTTATCGATGGCTGAGGCTCAGGGTTGCAGTTAACACATTACCCTGAACATCACTTAGGGATCTGATTAGGAGCATCATCTCTTCCATAAACTAAATCAGTTGCCATGAAATAAGAGTAGTTGCATACAAGGATGGACAAATAAAGCAAATGGGGGGAGCAGGAGGAAAAAGAATAAAAAATCCTCTAAGTATTTTACATGTGTCATCATTTCTTTACCTTTCCACAAATAACAAAACCCGACAAAAGCTTAAAGTAGTTATTTAAGACAGCCTCAATTATTAACCAGAAAATAACTCTAATTTTCTGTACTCCAGCTACCGCATATATGAATTATGCACATTCACACCACTGACTTAATTATATGATTATTAAGGCATACTGGAGCTACAGAAATAAAATTTTCTTTTAATACTTTTGCTTAAAAAAAAAAGAAGTGTTACATTACTTGCCGCTCCTCACAGATATGCAATATATAATATATGTATACACATAGTTAAGAGTCTTAAGACTTCAGAAAACAACCAACCTGTATCTAAATGTATTAAATAATTTTCTAAACTCCAAGTTAAACAAGCAGTCTGCATGGCATACCTTTATAGTGAGCTTTACAAATGGCTTGGTAACACATTAACAATTAATTATTGCAAGTCTTACCTCTGGTTTGATGCTAGATCATTAAAATCTTAGATACTGCTATAGCAAAATCATTCCAGATGTTTCACTTCTAAAACGGTAAAGTTTTTCTGTAGGTTTTTCTTTTGCTTTTAAGTCATTATCATGCAAAAAAAATAGACCTGCATAAATGCACTACTCTTCAATCCCATATTAAACCATCTGAAGCACAAACAGTTAAGATACCTCTGAGTTAAGATACCTCCGAGTTAAAAATACGTAATGCCATCTTAATTAAAGTGATCAAAACAGTCAGAATACATGACCTTCTGTGACAGCTCAATGTCTTTTTTTTTAAAGTATGAATTTCCTAGGATAAGACTGATTCATAAAACATTACCCAACTGTTTTAAAAATCAAAACCTCAGATTATTAAATAGAACTCAAATAGCTAAGAAAAAAAAACAAACACAAATGCCATACCAAATCTGTGTTTCACTTTACAGACCTCAGACATGCACTCCCCATTGTCCGAGAATGCTACTCTTACAAGTAATTTGGGACAACAGAACAGAGGCATCAATAAGAGTAGCAAAGGCTCCTTCACTGATTCCACCAAGGAAAGTGCATGCATTGAAGTTTTTTCTGGTTTGTTAAAATACTGACTGTTTTCAGAGAACGAGACAATGCAGAAATAACAACCTGTTCAATTCTCGTTCGTCCCAGGAGTTTCACAATACAACAGTATAACCAGTAGTGTTCCTTGAACTATGCATTACAACTATTTCAAGGCACATTTTATATATAAGTGCAATACAAAAAAACCCCAGGTGTACAACGGAATAAAAACACCCCACCAACACTGAAGACAGTTGCCATTGTGTGCCTTCTGTATTGAGCGTTTGATATCAGTTCTTAGTAGAGAAGATCAAAAAATTCTCATTTCTGCATGAAAACATGCAGTGAAATACTTATCACAACCAGTTTTTCTTCTATATGCTAGCTGTGATCAAATATATTGCTTCCAGCAATTTTAAACCTGCAATTAGATAGAATGTACATTTTGTACAGTCCTAATTTTGAGGCATCCACAGTATTACCAACCATCCAAGAAACAGTTCATTATTTAGCAACATTGACTTAAGGCTCCTTCAAGAGCTAGAGAGCCCAAAGGCTAAACAGTCAAATGTGTACACTACCACTGTTGTGATATCAAATAGCACTCACGGCTATTCAAAAGTGGTTAGCAAGTAAACTCTTTAATGCAAAATTCACCTCATTGAGTTCTGACCCAGCAGTTCAGTGAACAAGCAGGAAGTCCACAGTCTTATTGGCAAAACTGACTTACAGTGTCTCTAAGTCACTAGGCTCAAGGTTAAGAGCGAAGCATATTCCACTTCTACATTTTAATGGGAATTTTACATGTTCAATTCATGATTTATAATCTCTAGGTTTTCTCTCCTCCAAACTGTCTGTAGACACAGTGTGCCACAGACTTAAGACTTCTGTTTCTCCCTCTATTTTCTTCAAATAGAACAATTTTGCAAATGTCTACATGTTCTAGAAAAGATTTTTTTTCGAAGATGGCCATTTCTTCAGGATAGTCCGACGCCGTCAGGCCTCTGAAGCAAAGGGGGAGAAAAAAGCTGAAACACAAGGTTCATCTGGTAAGTTTTACATTAAGCATTACAAGCTGGACAGTATAAGAATCTGGCTTTTGCCTCAAAACGTCTGAGTCTTGGTGTGGAAACGAGTACTTGGCTGTCCCACCATAGCATTCTCGTAGTGGGACTGTCAGGGAAGTCTTGACTGGGGAGTATTTGTTTTGTTTACCTATCAGGCGTAAATTTCCAGGCACTCAGTTCATTTTGGGCTTGTTCCAGTTTGTCTTTAGTCTGTTCCAGTTCACCTTTCATTTTTAGGAAAAACAAGTTGATGGCTGGGTCCACCATTGTTGATCGCAGTTGGGCAACACTAGGCTGCTGGACTTGCTTGAGGTACTGAATCTGATTCTGCATAAAATAAGAAAAAAGACTGTTATCTATACAACATTAAACTTTAATGTCATTTAAATACATATAGTTATTCCAAACATAACATCAAGGAAGCTTGCCTTCTTTCAACACTAACCTGAAAAATGTAGGGTTAAAAAACCAGCCACTTTTGCCCACCTGCACCTACCAATGTGCATATTCACCCAATCCCTCGTCCCACTACCTGTCAAGCTTAAACTTCCAAGAGCTTTCCCCTACCCCCCCTTGCTGCTTCAAAATTGTCTTCTACATATAGGGTAACATTCACCAAAGCAATGATTGGAGCACTAGAATGCACCCTCTCTTTTGTATCTGCCCACACCCCTCTGAGGCGGGGGGGGAGAAGTATATTCAGAGAGTTATCTGCTTCAAACAGATAGCTGTTTCATGTAACCTGAAAGTTATTATGGCATATTACAGTCTACATTGACACACAGTATTTTTAAGCAACTACTACAAAGGTTTTTACAAACTTTTACGTTTTTTGGAAATGCAACAGTGACTTAGAATGCAGGTATGCATATTTTTTTAAAAACAAAATCATTTAGAAATATTAACAGAAATTAAACACATTTTGGTTTAATGTGATTCTCCTGCAATAACCACAACCCAAAAGACTTACAATTTTATAATTCAGAACCCAGAAGATTTACAATACAGTCAAAATTTCAGGAGTAATTGCAAGAGAATTCCTATTAAATATAACATTCATTAATCAAAATTTGGATGGATTTAAATATGATTCACTTTAAGTTTCTTACATTTTAATTCCATCACAACAGACATTAAGACGTACTAAACAGTATGTGTTCAGTTTAGCTGATCACTAAAAATCACATCAGCCTCCACAGAGTTCCATTCTTAAATTCAGTTTTTTTAGGCTCCTTGTAACACACACATTTCTTCTTCAGCAAGAGATGAACAAAATTACAAGAGATTAAAAAATAAGCATTAACTGAAAGTTGGGGGTTTGCCTCCTGCTGCACAATCTTGCAACCAGACTTGACAATAGTTTCACTGATGAACAGTACAAGGCATCACCAGCAAAACAGAAGGAGAAACTCACCCTTCACACATTGCTTTACTTGGGACAAGCAGTAGTCAAAAGCTCCGTTAGTTTAACCATTTTCACATATATTTACTTTATTATAGGGTCTTTACACAGCAAAGAAAAAGTACACTTACACTTCAAGTACATTCTATTTACCTTTATGTGCAGTAGTGACCTCAGCCACTTCTTGATTGAAGACAACATAAGTTTTAATTTTTATATTAAGTAGCTACAATTCTTAATTTTTATTTCAAATAAGTGATTTCAAAGGCATTGAAATAATTATTTCCATTGACTCCACATTAATTTGATGTTACCAAAATAAAAATGTTTAGCAACTTTTAAAAGTTTAAATAACCATCATGCTTTTAAATATACAAACTTTTATATGCCCAAAAAGAAATACAAAGCAACTAAAGTACTACAGAACTCACCTACAAACATTACTTCAAAACAGGAAGTCCAAATTAAGATCATCCTAACATTTCTTGGATGATGTTTTACCCCCATGGGTCCCTTGCCTCAGTGAATGTACAAGATGCTGCTCACTGAATAAAGATCTATTTAATTTATTGTTCTTGTATTTTCTATACCCATTCATCTTTCTAACACTTGCACTAGTGGTAGTATTTCAACAACCTGTGAACTCCTTGCGAGTGCTAGCACTAGTAGAAGGCTAAACAGCTAGTTTAATGGACGTCTGCACATACACAGACACTCCATCTGGCAAGTTATTCCAGGAATGGAATTATGCTACAGCAACATTGTTCCCAACTTACTTTTAGACAGGCATCAAAACGAGGCAAAATAAGTAAAACCAGACCATGTTTCTTGTCTTATCTAGGCCCAGCTCCCTCCCTCTTGTACTTCAGCCCAAGAACCATTAACAGCTTTCTTGCATCAGTGGCACAAAGAATTGCTGCCACCTGCTCCTTCCTCACACCAAAAATGCACTAAACCACTCAAGAGAACCCAGCCAATTTTGTCTGATGTCAGTTACTGAAGAGTGTCATTTGGATATCTAGCTCAGGCTCCTATGCCACACAGATAGCACTGCACAGGCTCTACTTAACACCTCAGCTATCATTCCTGAAACAACAGCGTAGAAAGAATTTACTGAAGCTGAACAACCCTTGCTCATTCCCTCCCCAAATCTGAAGACCATTTATTCCTCCAGTTTTTCAAACTCAATTTTTATCCATTCCTCCATAGTTGTAACTCCCTCCACTTGTAACTCCAGAGGTCTCACCTGCCAGGCTTTTTATCCACCCAGACCTAGCAACCCATCCCCAACATGACGCACTCCTAAAGCAATCCCATACCTCCTAACCTTGTGCCTGCTTCCCTACTGCATTCATCTTCCTGCTTATTCAGCCCAAACCTCCCATTCTTGCTCCCTCTTACCACACTCTGGTACATCTCTCCTGTTGATGTTCCAGGTGGTAAAGTGTGGGGAGCAGAAGAGTTTACCTGCAGTCAGGAACAACTTCAGGCTAGAGCTGAATACAAGGAACAGCTCTCTTCAATGCCAGACCCCAGGATATGCCCACTCTAACACCTAAACAGACTACAGGCTGTTCACGTTCCAAAACACAAAAGCACACGCTAGCTGGTATTTCTCAAAAACCCATCAGATGAACAGATAGGGACGTAACTTCACAAACAGTACAAAAACCTTGGTATCAGCTTTCTCTCTGCTCTAACCCAAGACAAGAGAACATAAAACTAGTTTTTTTTAGTGGACATGAGGCTGCATGGGATCTTGTTTGAGTGGATTATTTTTCTTTTGCTACGACAGACAATAACATTTCCATCCCCCATACTTCTCGCATATTCTTGGAACAGCTGAATCTTTTCAGCTGAAGTTGTATAAAGACACACAAAGAACAGACCCTCTGACATAAAGAATTCAAACAACAGAACACAGGTACTTAACAGAAAATGTAAGCACTCTAAGTAAGTACAACTACATATCCTTCTTAGATGGAATACACTGCAAAACAAACAGGAGAAAAAACACAAGAGAGCTGTAACCTTAACCACAAGTAGACTGAGTAATGACCATCTAGGTACTACAATCCAAATGCACCCATAGGGAACTTCTATTCATTAGCTGTTCCACAGAAAACCCATTTGAGTAGCAAGTATTTCCAAATGCCTGTCTGCTCATTGACCTACAGTAGCTGTGCAGTAGCCTGGGAGGCTTCCTGAAATAGCAATAACTTCATCACCCCTCTCTCCCAGAAATAAAGCTTTACAAAGAAACAGTAGCCAGTACTCTTTACCTGCACTTTCTAACAGCAGCAACCTCTTTTATGAGGGCTGTTCCTGCCAGGGGAATGGTAGCTCATGGCTGCTGCTGCCAGCGGGGTACATGAAGTATTAGAAATCAATCCAGCCCTTTAGTTATCCACCCTAAACTATGCAGAGTAGGTCTGCAACACCAGTCACACTCTCAGGAAGCTCCCAGCTGAAAAGAAACCCATATATTCTGCTGCTAGACTAAGCACAGATCAAAAGTGAGAACTGAGCTACACACTCTACCACCTAGTTTCTTCAAAAAGAGTACCGATACAGAATTAGGACAACTATTTTGCCACAGCTACTCTGACACACACACCTACACTTTCAAGGTGATGACTGGTGACTTTTGTAAGCTGAAGTAGGTTTTGATGTATTTTATCTTTTTAAAAGGCAGCTACAAATTAAAACAGCAACTAGGAAAGTCACACCTTATCTTAGAGCTGGTACATTTTAACTAGCAAGTTGTTTTACACAACAATCAGTAAACTCCCTATGTCTTTATCAGCTACTATCATTTGAATATGGTATTCTTAAGTTTTTATTCTTTCAAATTTAAATAAGACAATTTTGTAAGTATAAAATATGTTTCAAAAATGCATTAAGAGTAATATGAAGAATAAATATGCAAGAAACTTAACACGTTAAATGCTCCATCTAACTGAGATGCGACAGGAAACATTAAAGGCTGACATAAATAACTGACACTGGTATATTTTACACGTCAATACGGATTACAAAAAATTGTTAACTATGCTAAAAGTTATTTTATAAACTAAAAACCAGACATGCCAGCTTATCATATGGTGAACATTTTTTGTTCATTTGTGAAATGATTTAGTATCCTTAAGCTTAGCTTTGCATCTCACCCAACATGATTTATTTCACTACTGCTACTTCGCGGGGGGGGGGGACCAACAAAAAACAGGATCTAATACTACTAAACAAAGCAGTCTTTCAGAGTTTGCATCTGAAAACACCTGAAGGTGCCAATGTCTCTATTACAGCTTCTAGCCCCCTTCTTCAAGGATGCATCTTCCTATCTCTGTGTACTACAAAGATCACATCCTTGATGCTATTCTTGTGTCAATACCTGGAAAAATAGAAGCCACTTGGGTGAGTGGATGTTTGGGTTTGTTTCTTTCCAATCCCACCCCCCTCCTCTTCCTCCTCTTGGTTTTTTAGTAAATCAAAATAAATAAAAGCTCTTCAGAAGTTTTTCTAAACACATTCTGGGAAGCCTATGCATTGCAGCTTTAAATATCTACAAGTGCGACCAAAAATCCTAGAAGTCTTCAGGATCTTGTCAAAATTCATAGTCTCAAATACCTGAAATTTCTGTCTGATTCTTTTAGAAACAGGCAGAAAGGTGAAAGTAGTACACACAAATCTTGTTTTGATGAAAAACTTGTATTTCTTTTCTTTTTTTATTATTGTTTCAGTGATATGCTCAGAAGTTAGAAATTAAAAAAATTCTCTTATTACTGCTGTTCCTCACAGCAGGATTTACCAGTAGAACTAACAAGAGAAACAGGATCAATATAGTAGTCTTACTACTAGGAAAGTGGTATGGTATAGCACCAGAACAGATCTTCATGAGCATCCTGGGCTACATTAGGAGAAGTGACGCCAACAGGTTGAGGGAGGTGACCCTTCCTCTCCACTCCGGACTGGCGACAGATCTGGAGTACTGGGTCCAGTTCTGGGCTCCCCAGTACAAGACAGACATTAGGGTGAGGCCAACGAAAGGCCATGAAGATGATTAAGGGGTTAGAGCATGTGACATACAAGTAGAGGCTGAGAGTGCCAGGGCTGCTCAGCCTGGAGAAGAGAAAGCTCAAGGGGAGCTTACCCATGTGCATAAATACCTGATAGGGGGAGTAAAGAAGGCAGTCAGGCTCTTCTCAATGATGCCCACTGAAAGCACAGAAGGCAATGGATACAAATTGAAACAGCAAATTCAACTTAAAACCACAAGAAAATGCTTTTTGCTGTGATGGTCACCGAACACCAGCACAGGTTACCCAGTTCAGTTCTGGGGTCTCCATTCTAGGATATGGTCAAAACCTGACTGTGCACAGTCCTTAGTAACCTGGTCTAACTGACCCTGCTCTGAGTCAGCAGGATGTACTAGACAAACTGCAAGTCCCTTCCCACCTTGGTGATTCTGTGATTCATTTTTTGACACTGCAAACTTTAGGAGCTTTAGCCCCTTTTCTCTTCATACCATCTCTTACTATGAACTAAAGACATCTTATGGTCTTAAAAGTAGTGAAAATATTGTACAGAGGTAACTGTCACACTACTATATACCTGACAGCTCTGAAAACCTACAGGGAGGAAAAAAAAAGGAAGGCTAAAAGAAAACAACAGAGGAAAGCCACAAAATAAGAGAAGCTCTCGTAAGTATTTCAGAAACTGACAATAAGCAGCTTTCCACAATCTTCCCTCAGGAACTACCAAATTAAAGCAGCAGGTAAAATTTATGTTAAGAAGGTAATCCAGAAGAGCTCAAAAGTCCACAAAGTGGTAGAAGACAGTTTCAGAAGAGTCACAGAAAGCCCACAGAAATAACAGAGAAACAAACAGCAACAGAAAAGGCATTCAGTACAATGAACATTAGAAACGAACATCAGATGCCCAATTTCAGAAGAACTTCCCCTGAAAAAGTCAGTAGCTCTTTCCCCTATCTACCCACACAGATGCAGAAGCTTACCAATACTTTGTTACCCAAATCCAACATGTATCAGCCTAAAGCTTCCAAAATGAAACCCAATCTTATGTTTCAATTTGTTCCTGCATCCATCTGGTAGTCAGAAGTAACGTTTGGTAAATATGCACAGTTGATAAATGATTGAAGAAAGCAAGCATGGTTCATGCAAGAATCAGTGTGGTTCTGAAGCAGAAGTCCTTTCAAGCACAAGCACAGCTGAAAATCAACTGAAATAACTAGTATTTAAAAAGGCAAACTTTAAGAAGTGATCTTTACTAATTCAGTGGAAGTTCAAGTGCCCTGCTATTTCTTTAAGCACAGAAAATATGATGCTATACATACATGACAACATAGCACATGGGTACTGGCTCAAAAGCCAATATTCATGTAAGTCTGAAAACTCATGTTTTCCAAATACTTACAGTACACTCTTGCATCTCCTGTTCCTTAGTTGCCAGCCTCATCACCAGAATATTTTCTCTTCGGGCAGATTCTTGCTGTTGCTGCTTCAGCTTCTCTTCAGATTCTCTCAGTCCCGTCACATCATTAGCTAATACAATAACACACAAAAAGCACATGTTTTATAGCATCCTCTCATGAACAGTTTTTAAAGACAGCTAAACAAGTCTAAAAACCAAATTCACAAAAAACAAGAGTCATAAATAAGCATGACTATAGTAAGCATAAGAAAAAAAAAATCAAAATATCATTAAGTGTAAGAAAAGCTTGACAACAGTTGGTTTTAAATACATCTTTCAGATCCTTCCTTAAAACTTTGAAAGTGTTTATATAGGAATAACTTTTAAATTACTTGCTTAAAACGAAGTACTATTGCAACTTGCAGTCTGAAACTTGGGAAGTTGGAACTGCCCTCAAATCTAACAGATACTGAGGCCAGGGTGGGGCAGGAGGGAAACCTACACTGACAAAAAGCAATCTACAGTCTGTAAAACAGTGCTATTGATGATCAATCCTCAAACTCACTTTAACACTCCATGAGGAAACAGTAAGATATTTGAGAACTTCAAAAATGGCAGTTTAGTCACAACTGGCATTCTTCTGATCCATGAACAGTCATGAAAAGCTTACATATGAAATGAGAGAAGGCAGCACAGCACACTGTCAAATTACTCCAGCAGGAACACAGCCCTATACAAACAATATACACTCATTCTGCTACTTGCCATGTATACAATGAGGGGAAGTTAGAATAATTAAGATTTTTATTTTTTTCTAATTACTTGAGAATGATCAGCTGTTAACTAAGAACATAAATTGCTTCAGAACAAGTTATTTCTAAGTAACCATTCGCCAATAATTCAATAATACTAATTACTACAGGCCATACTCCACACCAAGGTTTCCAAAACTGAGAAACTGGGAATGTTAAAGCAACTTATTTAACTGTGTTACCTGGGAACTAATTTTAGACATATACCTCTACAAACTATTCCTCCTTGCACATGGTTTGCAATCTTGCAAGGTCACTGATACATGCAGAATTCTGATAGAGGATAACATTTCATTTCTAATAGAAAAGTCCTGAAAATATACCTATTTGGGGGTTATGTTCTGAGATATTTCTCCCCCAGCTGTCTGGGTACAGACGGTCCTACACATGCAAAACCAGACTTTTTGGATGCTGTGTAAGATCTGTAAAGGAAAATAAGCGGCTAGGAAAGTTGGGAAAGACTGAAAACTTACACTAGAAAAAAACCAGATTTTTTCTGACAAGAATCTGACATACAGATTATCTCATTTCTAGCAGTTTTAGAAAACACAGATATTACTTTAACACTGATTCATAAAAAGATTCAGGTAACTTGCACCACTTTGAAACTTGGCTAACTTACAATTAAGGTCTGTATACTTGCTCTCCAGAGCTTGCACGTATGCTTCATACTGTTTCCACCTATTGCAGAGATGAAGAGAAAAAAAATTCTGAAGCTCACTTCATTAAATCAAGGCATCTAAACCTAAACTTTCAGAGTATACATTTATGCCACAACCAGAAAATGTCAAGAAATCATACAACTGTAATTCCAGGTTTTTAGAAAGGGGCTTTGAATCATGGGAATGGTTAAATCCACTCTGCATCTCAAAAAGGTAAAAAAGCAGCTGTGCACCACAACACAGAAAACTGGTATCTTAACACAGTAATATTTTGGACAAACATTGGGATCAAACATTTATTACATATTTATCCACATAAAGTACTTAAGATACATCTCATTTTCAAATCAGAAAAATTCAAGCAATTCTGTCACAGAAGTCATAACATAAAGGTAACATGAAGTGTGATATCAAGTGACCAAGACATGCAGAAGTGTATTATAAAACACTACAACTAGCAATCTAGGTTAAGCTGTTATAGCAGCTCATTCAAATCAAGATCACATTCTGATTATATTCATGAGTAAGAAGCCAAACAGTTTACTAACTCTGTGAATGCATGTTATTTAAGCAATTCACCCACAGCCAGAAAGCCTCACACTGGATAACAGCATTGCATTTGACAGAAATTGTCAAATCAACAGCAAATCAAAGTCTGCAGTAAAGCTCAGCCCAACATGACTTAGCAGCAAAGTTCACAGGACAGCTTTGGGGTTTTTTTTGTTTGTTTTTAAAGAAGAACTTTGCTCCTAATTATGTGTCTTCCTCATGATGGTACAACTCCACATTGTGAAGCAAATTCATGTATTAGCTTATCACTAGAGAAGGGGTAAGCTTCTGTTCAGTCTCTTCCCAACTACCCTTTGTCCTTGACACCTATCTTATGCCAGACTCATCGTAACTGCTCTATTTTAACTCTATAACCTACACTACTACTATCTCAGTCAAAACTAGAAAGTTAACTTTAGATCATTTTTTACTATTTAATGAATTCAAACAGTTCATTAAAGGGTCCTAAGAAGCATCAGATCTGCAGCAGCCAGTGAGATCACTTCACTGAGAAAAGCAAAAGCAAGCACAAGACCTATCCCTTTTTATCAGCAACAAAATTTTTCATCTCTTTAGCTGAACATGAAGTCAGCATGAATTAACTCTCAAGCTCTGTGGAAGAAAATTGCTGTATTCCCACTTAACACTTCAACTTACCTTTGATTGAAAAAGAACATTGTAAGAAACAGAAGTTTCACCATTTCACCACTAAAAACTCTTGAACTCAAGAGATTTCAATCCCCCAAAGTAAAACTGGAACAGTCTACTAAATAGCACATCTGGAAAGAAAGAACCTAATTTTTACATGAAATAATTACATTTAATAAAAAAAGCTGGGCTTCAAATGCAGCTGCAGAATTACTTGACTTTTAAGTTACATCTCACAGCCTGAAAACTGTAATTGTCAAAACTGTTAATATGGGCTATACAAAGAGAAACAGAAGTGAAATACAGACCTGAAACACTAAGCAGACATGACTACCACAAAGAAAAAGACCAAAACAAAACACCACCACCACACTGCCCACAGTCACCAAGAACATCAGAGATAATACCTCTAAGTCACTTCTCAACAACTGCTAGTATTTAAGCAAGAACTTAATTCCTGGAAAAGAAAATACAGAGCGCACTAGGCCATGTCATGGATTTTTCAAGTTATGCGCCTGGAGAAGCCAAGGCTAATCTAGCAGTGGACATAGTATCACCTAGAAATCCCAGCTACCAAGATTAATTCCACCACATCCCAAGGATTCAGAGCTACAAGTTAACAAAAAAAAAAAAAAAAAATAAAGCCTAAAAGCTAGTATGCCCTGAAGCCTCACTTAGGGCCTACTGCTATCAGGAAACAGAAAAAGTCAACTCACAAATGTCACCATATGCCACAGAGTAGGTCTTTATACCCACTCAGAAACTTTGATGAAAACTGTCCAGAACCATTGTAATCCTCTGCATAAAAACCTGCAACTTCCCCATAAGACACCATAACACATTAAAGACCTCTGATAAATTAGGAAAGTTCCCATACAAATAGCATTCCTAAAAATTACACATTTTGACCATTTCCCAGCTAGCTTATTTTACAGGCTCTCCATGAAAAATATTTTTGTCCTCAAGTACATTCTAAAAGTTCAGAAAGAGAAACATGTGAATCTGAGTGGGGAAAAAAAAAGGCAACAGCTAAAAGCTTTTTTTTCCTCCAATCAGTTTGATTACACTCATTAACTGGCTTCTTGATCTGTTTAGCAGTTCATGTCAGTAATCTGATAGCTAAACATTGGCAATCTGAAGAGCTTCACTTAAGAGCTACTTGGAAATGCACTAAAGAACAGAGACAGAACTGTACATGGAACCAGACAGTCCTGAATCTGATTTACATTCAAGGGGCTGCTTACAGTCTCACACAAACTGGAAGGTAATTGAGCAGCAATATGTAGGTTAGTTAATTCCCTTCATTCTCTAAAAATATGAAGCAGACTGGACTTCGCAAGTCCAGTGACTGTAATAAGTTTAAAAATGACTGTAAGTACATGTTGATTGACATTCAGTAAAAGCACTGTATTTCCTCAGAACTGCTTGTGTAAATCAGGGCGCCTCAGTTTTACAGACTAACCTCTAAACAACCAGAGCAACACTGATCAGATTTTTAGCTATGGTCCACAAAGTGCTTTGTTATGTTCCTGGCTCTTCCTCACAGAAGCTCTTACACAATCAAGCTAAGTAGCCACTGTGCTAAAGGGGAG
The DNA here is from genome assembly GCA_009867235.2 of Psittacus erithacus. Lineage (NCBI taxonomy): Eukaryota > Metazoa > Chordata > Aves > Psittaciformes > Psittacidae > Psittacus > Psittacus erithacus. The sequence continues at coordinate 23,736 of WYDI02006687.1, forward strand.
GGGAAAGATGAAAGGAATGAGTCCACAGCAACAAGTAATGAGACAAGCAGAAATTTCCAAAAGGCTGAACTGAAAGGCCTTTTGTTGATCCTGCTCATGTTTAGTCAACAGAAGCTAAAATGAGCAATTCTGAGTTATGTACTTCATGAAAAAGAACAGTGAAATTTGGATTTATGGCACAGAAACCAATGAAAGTCTTTTCTACATATGTATCTTATCAGTGCAATTGTACAGCAATAAGGATGTATTACCAAAAGCAAATGACACATGCTCATATCCTAAAATGCATTTGCCTCACCAAAGCATGAACCAAAAATAAAAAGGCATTCTAAATCTTAAGACAATGCAGCAGCATTCAGCACATGCTTTTCTATGTCTGAAACTAGTAGAGATGCCTTTGATTACAACATTTCCATATGATGTTATATTTTATTCCAACCTACACATGAAGCCAGCAGTTAGTGTAGTAATTGCTAGTTTTGCATGAAACCACAATTCAAGGTGCACTTATTAAAGATCCATTAAATATGCACCCCAACAAGCAAACAAAACATAGCGTTCACAGGACTGCTTAATGCAAACAAATGGACATAGCCAAAATGGCATTTAAGTTTCCACTTCTGGGTACAAGGAACAGTTATTCTCCTTAAATCCATCAAGTGGCCTTTTTGAGAGCAGAAGTTGCTTTGTCTGCATTAAGATCTGATAGCAACACAGCTGTAATGAGCAAATTCTCTCCTGTCTCTTCATTAACACAGTTTAGCTGCTGACATACTTTACCCCTTTGGGTATATTCACTCACATTCTCACTTGAATATAGCCTGGAAATGGATCTCTTCTATGGTAGCAACTAATCATTGGTAATGATTAGCTCTGACATTACAGTCAGAAGCCTTTTTTTTTGTCTTTTTGTTTTGACGCTTTCAACTAGAAAGCAAGTGGCACAGAATCCATGCTTTGGTACTTTGACAGGAATTTTACAGCTGGAAGTAAGGGTAGAGCTAAGTCTGTAAAGGAGTTTACTATTCCTGGGAATAATTTTGAGCACAGGGATTTTTGTAAAAAGGTTCACAAGACCTAAACTACTTAACATCAAAGAAGCATTTTTCCTACTGTTTAAATACATTATCCTTTACCTCCCAAACAATTAGATACTCAGAAGGCAGAAACTAGTTTTAAACATATGAAGCCAGTCTATGCTGACTCCCCTGGAACGAACTGTCACCCCAGAAGTGGCAGGATAGTTTGCCCAGCAGAGTGAGTAGCTGATCATATATATTAAGTGCTGCACTTTATCTTCAGAATTCTACAGTTTAATCTTTGTTCCATGAAACACCAATATTTGAGACCCTAATAATGCTAATAACTTACAGCATACAAAAAGCCAAGAGCTAAAGTTTACCAAAACACACACACAAACTATTCCAGCAGATAAAGATGACCCACAGATACCTAGTTTAATTAGCTCCTTGTTACAAGTCAGGAAATTCAGATACACAGAGTCAAACAGCTTAGTTTCTTTAAGCAGATGGTCTATGTGACAGGATTGCCTATTATTTTTTCCATGGTGACACTGAGCCTTCTAAAAAGTGAGAAAGATGATCAGGCTCTTCTTCATGCAAGTTCTAGGTGATGAAAACTTCATTTTAACATTTTACTGTTAATATCTGAACAAGCTGAGAAGAAAACCTAAAACTTACTGTAGGAGTAAGGAGTTGACATGTTTCTGATGTTTAAAAATAACTTGCTATCTAGCAGAGGAATGTAAGCAACCGTATCTTCTAAAGTTACAAGTGAAGAAAGAACCTCCTACTCATGTATTACAAAATATTGTTCAGGATTTTGTCTCTTTGGAAAAAGTGCTTTTCCCCAAACTATATAGAAAAATGCTTTAGACAAGGTAACTTTACAAAAGGAATGTACCATGAAAAGGATAAAATAGTTTTTCAGAACAGGATGCTAAACAGAATGGAAAAGGGAGGTTATACATCTCATTAAACATTCACTAAAATGCTGAGATGGAAAAACTGCTTTTTACTTTACCTTAGGATAAGCTCATCTCTAGGTAAAACCTTAAAATCTGCTTCACTTAGGCGAACCTATGGAGTAAAAGGAAAAGCATGACTTACCAAGCTATCATGATTACCTGGGAGGGTAAACGCACACGTATTTTTAAACATACCTTCTTTGGGAGAGGTTCTTCATTCGTCATTGTGAACTCTGAAGGGGGAGGAAAAAAAAAAAATTAGTTTTATGTAGTATAGTTACCACTTTATATGAAATGCTCAACGAGTCAGAAACTTGTACTTCTAGACTTAATTTTTATCTGCAATATTAGACTACTGAAATATTGGTTTCACACATTGCAGAGCCAGAGGACAAAACACCACCATGACAAGTTCTCTGCTGTAACCTAGATACGAAGTCAACAGATGAATTTTTTTTCCAAAAAGTAATCAAAATTTCCTTTAGTTGTCTAAAAAGCCTATCACAAATCAGTTCTTCCTATTTAACTATGAAAACTACCCAACTTTGTCCATGTATGTTTAGACCAAACTGATATTCTGTATGTGCCTATATCTATTTAATGCTGTATTTTTTACAAGATAGAGAATAATCAGGGTCTGAGGAAAGTCATTTATATATTACTACTTCACTACCTTTTTGGAATATAAAGAATAATTTGTGAACATTGCCACTAATGTTTGGGTTATGTCAAAATATGTTCTTCCAAGTCCTTATTCTCTCACTTTAAAAATTCTGATAAACAGGAAGCATTGAACAGTTACTTTAAAACCCATGTGAACATTTTTTGAAAAAAAAAAATGTCAAATAAATGCCTTGAATACACACAAAAGGAATTAAATTTGACTGCGTATGTAGCATAGTAGGATTGCACTGTGCTAGATTAACTATTCACACTTCCTTGAGTTACTGGAAACTCTTCCTTACCTCAAAAGGACAATACAGAATATTTTCTAAAACTATGATTACATACTGATTTATATTATAAAATATAAAAGATAAGCATGCAAGTAACAATGAATGCAGGCTTGCTAGAGGCATTCATATTTGCAATGTGCTTTTCCAACACACAAGTTGCATATAAGGTTCAAAAAACTTGTAAAGCTGCTGCAGTGCACATATACCAGAAAAAGGATGTGTCAACTCCTTGGTTGAAACCACCCACCTTCACAAAAACAATGCTCTTAAGTAGTTAAAACACATTCTTTTCTCTTCTTGAATACTTTTACAGACTACAGACTAGGTATTTTCACAACACCACCCAAAGAACTAATTTAACTTTTCCAAATCCTAAAACAAACACACACACACCTAATGAAGTAGAATCTTTCTAGTGCACAGTAACCACTGACAAATAAACAGCACTCTATTAAGGGCCCTGGTTAATAAAAATAATCAGCACCACCACCTGTGGGTGACAGGATAGAAACAGTTAACGAAATGGATCCAGGCGTTATCGCCCTGGTCTGGCTTAAGCCCTGGGAACAGTGAAGAAAACACCAGGCGCTATTGCCTTGGTTGGGCTTAAGCCCTGGGAACGGTGAAGAAAACGATAAAGGGTAAAGATCGGTTAGCAAAACAAAGCAAGCAGTTTGCAAGATAAAGCAGGATGCGCATCTCACAGACAGACCAAACAATGTGAATATTTGTAACCCTTAGTAGCTGTGCTAAATCGGGATGATAAAGGAGTAAAACGTGGAAAGTTACTGCTTAGCACTTAGTAGAATATAAAAGTGATGTGAGACGAAAGGGATTTTAGATTTCACCAGAACTGGAGTCCGTGCCTTAGTCTCCACAACCACCCCCCAAAATCCAAGTACAATGTACAGATAAAACAACTTCCAAGCCTTTCACAAAAGGTGACATTAGAACCCACGGAAAGGTTTCAAAAGATATTCAGTAGAAGCATGTCACTGATGAATAGCAGCTTCCTGTTCCTAGTCTCACTAATACACAGGCAACTCCCCCACTTCCACCACCTTCCCTATTCACACAGAAGTTACTCAAGCATTTTGCTTTAACTTCTGTATGCAGTTCCTTATTTGAGCTTGCTCTACCACAAATGTACCTTATATATTTTCAAGTACAAGAGACTATCAATACAAACTGCTAGTGCTCAACTCAGCCACCCAAAATAACACAGAATAACTTGAGATCACAGAGGGAATGCTCATGACCACTGTATTTAGGTTGCCTACCTCTCCCCTTATAATTTTACTGAAGATTTTTATAATCTTTTAGCTCCTTCAGTATTTGGAAGCAGTCACAAAGATCTTCAGAAGTTTTAAGTCCTTGACAGAGAGGAACATGATTTTCAAATGTCCCAACAAACTACAATTAACTGATTAAATTGCACACAGATGTCATTATTTGTGTGATCCTCAGAAAAGTACCAACACACAAATAATCAAAAAGATGAGTTTCCTCAGAGACTTGTGAACCCTGCAGCAGCATACAATTATAAACTCTTGATTGCTGCCACAATCTTGACTGAAAAAAATCAAAGGCTGATGCTCCTTCTAAGGGTAGCCTACACTGTACATCCAAATCTCATGCAAGGTTCCAACATTCAGCTCGCTACAGCAGCAGCAGACCTGGTGACTCTAACATCTACACCCAGCATGCCACCAGTTACAAAGCCATCTCTTGCTTTCAGACAAGAACACAAAAGAGCTGAAAGACCGCGTTACAGAAGTTACCCTCTTACTGCCGCCTACTATCACTTGTAGCAACAGAACCATGCTCTAGAAAAACACACTTGCTAAAAATATTCTTCAGGTTTTTTCAGAAAACCTAGGTTGATCACATCTACAGATAAACACTAGTGCTCTTTCTGTATGTGTGGATTTCACCTCGCTACTCCATGCAACAGCTTTTGTAGCACAAGTGAGAAAGTTATTATCACTATATATTTCTACCATTGTGCTCAGTTTTTTCAGAAACATTAAGAGCATCAGGTTGACTACATCAGTTGTCTGTGATTCGCTTTAGCTTTCTGTTTGTTGGCAGATTAATTTGTATGCTACAGACATTACAACTGAAATAATAATTCTTTGAATTTAATACAGTAACTTTTCAAGAACTGTGCATCTCCTCACTTGGCCCTCCTCTAAAGAGATGTCACAGGTCAGAAAAATTTTGCAAGACCATGATGAAGTGCTATTTTCTTATAAAGAACCACCAATGAAAACAACATTCCTGTATAACTGACTGGAATTAACACAACTATATTCTGTGATTTATACTATGAACAGCTTAACTGTGCTATCCTAACTAAGCATTTTCATGATTTTGGGGAAACGATGCACCACTCCTGCATATCTGCTCCTGGCAACAAGCAATATAAAAGCTTTCTCCATACTCGAAACAACATTGTCATGGGCACTGAAACAACTTTTTTTACGTAATCTCATCCTGGTTTAGGCTTTTATAACACTTTGACTACAAAAAGCAGTGAAATACGTAACGTGCATTTTAATTTTGGGAACTCCAGTAGCCTGTACACCTTTTACTACAAAGCATAGAAAATACAGGCTTTGAGGTTTTAAAAACACTCTAAGAAACAAAGCAGCTAAATAATATCACGCATGCTGCCTTACTAGTTACACCTGAAGTAACTACCAGTTATTTTAACGATATGAAAATGAGTTCCAGGGGGAAAACCCCGGCATAGGCTCCAGACTACTGAAAGGGGGGGGGGGAGGAGACAGAAGCTTCAAAATACCACCCTGACCGAGCAGACTCCACACTCGCCTCACCAACCGCGCTCTGAAGCTGGTACCCGCGCCTCCTTCCCCAGTCCCGCCGCGCATCCCCGTCTCCTGCACAGGCCCCCCGTCAGGCGCGGACAGGCCGCCTCACCGCAGGCGTCCGACAGACTCCGTCGCCGCTCTCCTCTAGCTCGGGCACAGCCCGCCCTCGCTCATCTTTAACAAGGAACGAGAGAAACGCGTCTCCCGCAGCCAGAGGGGCCGCGGCCGTGCCCGGGCGTGGCGGCTGCGGAACGCTGAGGGAGGAGAATCCCAGCAGAGCAGCCAGGCCGGGTTCGGGGCCTCACACAAAATGGCTCTAACTGCTTCCGCTCCGCCCCCTGCTCGAGGTGAGAGATGGAGCCACCACCACCGGAGTTTGGCGCTCCGGGACTGCGAGGAGCCCGGTCCCTCCCGCGGACCCCCCCACCTCCAGCGGCGGGGGAGGGGGGGACGAGGGCGGCGGCAGCCGGGAAGGGGGCGGGGAGGAGCACTCGCGCGGTCACTCACCTCCCGCCCGCGGTGCGGAGGCCTCGCTCTCCCAGCACACTAGCCGCCTGGGCCGCACCAGTCACATCAAGGGCGAAACACTGCCACCGCTCACACTTGCCACCAGCCTCCGCGACCAGCTCTGCGAGGGCGGCCGCTACGGAGTCGGGGCAGCCACCGCCGCGGCGTCCCCCCGACCAAGACTTCCCGGCACGCTGCTCCCGCCCGCTCTTTATTTGCGGATTCCCTGCGCTACAAAATGGCGCCCAAGGAGGAAATGAGCGCCCGGCCGCCCCGCCCCGCCCACACACCGCGCTCGGGGCGGGGGCTCTGCGCGCGCATGCATCGCGGCGCGAGCAGCCGCAGTGGTGCAGGAAGCGATGGCGCAGTGTGGAGGGTCCCGCAGGTGGCAGCCGCTTGTGGGGATGCCCCTGGGGAAATGGCCCCGCAGGACGGGCCCTGCCCTGCCGGTACGGCGGCTTTCCTTCGGCTGTTGGGGCGTTGATTTGAAGCCTGTCAGCTGAATGGGCACAGGGGCGGGGCGGCGAGGCGAGGTGCGGGGCATCCTGGGGCGGGCGGAAGGATACTGGGAGCCTGCCGTTGAGGGGGTGTTTCAGCCGCTGGGGGGGACGGAGGAGGGAGCGGGACGCCCTCTGGCGGCCATGGTAGGTTTTAGCTCGCAGGCCCGGCTGCGGGGGGTTGGCGGTGGCTCCCCTGGACGGCTGCTCGGCGCCTTGTCGGGAGGCTGTCGGGGACAGACGGCACCTCCATGAAGGAAGAGTGGACGCAGCGGTTAACAACGTCCGAGGCGGGCCCTGGACTTCTCGGTGGGAGCGGTGGGGCTCCTGCCAAGCCCGGGATGAACAAGTTCGCTCTGAGCAACCGCGCTCAGCGGTACCGGTAGCGTCAATTGGTGACGGAAGCAAAGAGTTAAATTCTAGCTGCTTTCAGGTAAATTAAACTTCAGTTTCAGCAGTAATAAAAAATAAAACAGTCTGTTTCACAGAATCACAGAATGGTTGGGGTTGGAATGGGCCTCAAGATCATGGAGTCCAACCCGCCTGCCAAGGCAGGGTCACCCAGAGCAGGTTACATACGAGCTCATCCAGACTGGTTCTGAATGTCCCCAGAGAGGGAGACTGCACAATCCCCTTGAGCACCCTATTCCAGTGCTCTGACATCCTCAATGTAAAGTTCTTCCTTATGTTCCTTCTATGATTCTATATTGAGGTGAAACTTACTGTGTTTTAGTTTATGGCCATTGCTCCTCATCCTGTTGCTGGGCATCACTGAAAAGAGTTTGGCACCATCCTCCTGGTGCCCACCTTTGAGATATTTATATGCATTAATGAGATCCACTCTCAGTCTTCTCTAAACAGACCCAGCTCCTGCAGTCTGTTTGCCTGTATTTGCAGTCTAGCACTGAGCTGCTACTTTATCTGGTTTACCTATTATCCATAATTCCTCAAGCAACACCACTGGGACAAGTAAACACTTTCCCCTCTTGCCACTGAAGTCTCAGTAATTCTGTTGGCTCAGCTGCACAGGTGTATCTGCTTGTCACTGGCTACAGCACTTTTGCAAGTGGCTCCAGAAACCTCTTGTGGCTCTTGCTGCTCGCAGAAAGAACATATTCTATACATACATAGATTCCAATGCACGTGTCCCCGCATCCATATATATATATATGTATGCATAAATCCACAGGTTTTGCTGTGAGAACTTGAAACATTTTGAAACCCAAGCTATGCTACAAGTGATTTGACATGGTTACCCAAAAAGGGTAAGGATCATGTGACGAGTGCCCACAAGGATAGAGGAGTTGAGTTAATTCCTTTGAAGTCTTATCTATTTTTAAACTGAAAAAGATAATGCTGTGATTATTGCTGCTTGGGGTTTCCTGCTCCCACCTGTGCTTTCCTCTACAAATACCTTGCAGATATTTAAGTGTTCAAGATACTAATTAACAGATTAGCATCCTGGGATATGGCAGCATGGGAGATGCAGTGAAATACCAGAGTAATCCTTAATATGAACATCAGTGTAGCAAATTGACCTCGTTTCCCCCTGCACAGATGTAAAAATTACAGTACTGAAAATGTGTATAAGCCAAGCAGAACAAGAAATTGAAACTTTTTCCATGTAGCAGAGATACATGCAGGGCTGCTTCTATTTTGTGTATTCCGATTTTGTATATAAATTACCTGATATTTGCAGTATATCAGCAGTGATTTAAACACAAGATCTCCCAACATTTGTCTGGAGTTTGGCTGGGTTTTGTTATGTTCAAAAACAGGGCCCCCCTTGTGTGTTTTTAACAGTACAGATAAAGGTCTAGCTCAGCTACACTGTAAGGTGTAGGGCTGTAAACCATCAGTGCTTGCTGTTTGTACTCATGAGCATGTAGAAACACTTCCTGCATTTTTTTTACCCCTTGTCAGCACTTAGTTACTTTAAATTTATCTTTACAGGTGTGGATTACATCTGTGGGAAACACGCTAGCTGAGCAAGCGGCAGCCAGCCAGAGACATCTAAAGTGGAATCAGTCTGGAGAACTTTATATTCTGGTCTGCCTTCCTTCTGTCTTTTCAAATGAACATGTGAACACTGCAATTTTTGTTCAAGAAAATAAGGGCAGCAGTTTGCTAACCAGTCCTCTGATACCTTTGGGAGAAGACATTTAACTGAAGTAGTCTTTTACTCTGTTTGCACAGCACCTAGCACAGTGAGATCTAACCGAGGACTTTTTGGTGCTACTGAAATAAGTGTGTTGACACTTGCACTGGGTTGCATTTACAGTGTGGTAACAAGTAAATCTGCTTTGCAGGTGATGGGTGCTAGCATAACCCTCAGCAGCACCATTTGTCCTGAGATGAAAGGACAGACAACAATCTCTCCAAGCACCAGCAAGAAAGCAAAATTCAAATATTCATTCATCTACAAGGATAAGGTAAAATAGGAACCAGGTTATGAGTGTGTGGGCAGGACAGCATTGTGCAATTAAACACTCTTTCCCACACCCCTGTCCACCCTCCTCCTTGGGCCCTCTTAGGGGATATTTATGGCAACTACTCTCATCTTTGTTTTAACTCCCTTCATATTGTCTCATCCAGTTTTTGGTTCCTTGAGTGACAGCATGTCATTCGTTAACTTAATTCTCCATTACCTGAAATGCTTGGAATTGTTTTTACCTGCTCAGTCCTGGGTTTCCTTTTTGCCTCTTGGTTTCAGGTGGAAGCCAGCTGGAATAACACCAAGATTAAGACACATCTAAGCTCAGAGGGATGCTGCTTGTTCTCCCATTTTTTTTGGCTCATTTTTCTGTTTGCAGGTCAGGAAAAATAAGGAAAAGGGGAGATAAGGCATTGTTTGGAAGAAAAAAAAAAAAATGCTTGGAGTTCTGTTATGTGATTTCTTAGCACTTTCAAGTACCTTAAGATATTAGGAACTAAAGAAAGGCTAATCAGTTCTGGCAAAGGTTGTCCTTGACTTGTAAGGACATGAGATGGGGGAAGGAAAAACTGTGGTACATCTGCTGCTGGAGCAGGAACCAAGCTCTTGGGATGTGCCAGGAAAGGCTGCTGTAGCCTGCGGATGCCTGGGAAAGATAAAATGTGTGGATTCCTTCACTGTGAAGAAAGTGATGCAAAGAGGTCCTCTAGGTAACTACTAGGTAAAGATCTGGGTGGCAAAAAAACTAAATTTGACATCCATGAACTCTTCCTCTCTTACAGACACTTACTGAATTATAAGCTACAGGCTTAGTGCTTGCTTTATATCCCCTGGTGAGATGTTTTTATAAGGCTCTTAGTGAAATTGCCACATATTTGTCTTCCATTTCTAAAGCAAGAAGTAATTAAACTTCTTCAGAGAGCTCTTTTAAGGACTTCTCTTTTAATTGCCAGTAAATGTTTACAATTACATATACAAGACTCAATGAAAGCATATAAAATCATCAGAATGATAATGTACAACTCCATAGAGCCAATTGGATTTGCAGCTCTTTGTCTCCAAGACAGCATCACTTGTGATGCTGCCACACACCTGTGAACTGGTGTGAGCCACACAGTGATCAGCAATTTTGCTTCTGTTAGGGGCTGATAACACCAGTGAGGGAACTCCAGTGCCCCTCCTCAAGACATCCCCTGGCTGATAATCATAGAATAGTTAGGGTTGGAAAGGACCTTAAGATCATCTAGCTCCCACCCCCCTGCCATGGGCAGGGATGCCTCACACTAAACCATCTCACCCAAGGCTCTGTCCAGCCTGGCCTTGAACATTGTCAGGGATGGAGCATTCACAACTTCCTTGGCCAACCCATTCCAGGGCTTTACCACCCTCACAGTAAAGAACTTCCTTATATCTAACCTGAACTTCCCCTGTTTAACTTTGAACCGCTTTCCTTATCACTACAATCCCTGATGAAGAGTCTCTCTCCAGGGCTTGATAATCAAGTCAAACCTTCCATTATCAAGCCTTGATAATCAATTAAGATGAATTACAACCAAATAGTGACCCAAATTCAGTTCTGGGATGCCTGATAAATACTGCAAGCTTGCATTTGAAATACAGATGTGCATATATTTGCGAAGGCTATAAAACCAGGTATTTACCATAATTTTTCTTTAAGCCACAGAAAGGCAGTGATGGCTTTAATAATGCAAAGGTTGTGGTTTGGTTTTCGTTGTGTGTTTTTTTTTTTTTTGTCTGAGGGGAAGACAGCATTTTTTTAAACACTGATTAGATTATGAGCTTTCCCTGACAAAAATAGATTCAAGGAGAATACATATTGCTCTTAGTACAGCCAAGAACATTTTTTGCCTATCAGGAACTTTATTTCCAAGGACCCAGTCAGTCAGGTTGGAGTTTGAGGCTGAGGAATTGTAGAAAACACAAATCTCATCCTCACTGGGAAAACATTCTGTTCTTTGAGACATGCCTCATGTGCTGAACCTTCCTATAGACAACTGTGTGTCAGTCCACTGGTAAGAAAGTCTGAATTGCTCTTCCAGACCTAAGAAGGGGCCTTAAGGTACTAAAGATGCTCAGCAAGCCTGAGGGCCCTATATATCCTTACACAATATTGCAGCATGTGGAAAGGCTTCCTCTAATCTTTCCCAAGTGAAAAAAGCTCTGTTTCTCAAGAAAGTGTTGTCCAGCTTACCGTTTTGGTAGCTGATGTGATTTTTTTTTAAGGAGAGAAGAGAAGGTTGACTTGGCTGTCCCTTTGTCAAAGAGCAAAAAGCTGGCTTTTTGCTTAGACCAACCAAAGAACAATTCCTATTCCCTGTCAGGAATAAAAGTAATTTGAAATACATATAAAGCACAGAAAACCTGTATCTAAAGGGTGATGCCTCTTAAATGCTTTCAGATAAGAACTATGAACCCCCAAAGCATCAAGGATTATGAGATGTCTCAAATAATTACTGTGGCAGGGTTTGTCTCCTGTCTTTGAAGAGGCCAGCTTTAATGCACACAACTGCAAAAGTAGTCAGGTGTGTCCCATGCTGCCAGCAAAGAATAAAAACCAAAGGAGAAACAAGGAAAAGCAGGTTATTGTTATTTCTCTCAGTAACAGAAGTCACAAGTGTTGGCCAAAGGGTCCCAAATGTTGCACAGCAAAGGGCCAGTTCCATAAAATATGAAGATGTATCACTTGTGCTTCAAACTTAGGTCACGGTCACTGTCATTTGCTTACTTCATTGTCAAGAGCGCTCCCACCCAGCTGCAGATCAACTGAACACAGATGAGGGTGTGAATAATGTTGAATCTCCATGAGTGACCAGAGGAGCACAGCAGTTTCTTCCTAGCTTTGCAAAAGTGGAAGGATGCAAGGTGACATCACCAGAGAAGGACAGGAGCCACATCTCCTTCCTTGAGGAATCCCATGTGCATTTTTTTTCCTGTAAGGATCCCAGAAAAGCAGACATTAGTACCAATCTTTGTGTAAAAGATTTTAAAGACTAGAGAATTTCCTGTTACAGGAAAGTTGTAAAATTAAGTTTTTCTAAAAATTATAGAATGATCACATATCAAGATTTATGAATGTCAATTAATTGTTCTTTGCAATTTCTTTTTGTCTATAAAAGGTGCAGCTTAGTTTTTTTATCAAATTTACATCTCCAACAAAATTATTTTTTAAAATATTCACCAACCATCTGTCAGATTTATGGTGAAAAGCAAAGGCTTCACATATTGATAACCACACTGATCTCTTTAAAGCTTCAATTTAGGAAACATTTTTTAGCAGAAAAGTAAATTAATGAACACTGAAATGCTCTAAATTTTTGCCTATTTCTAACAAAATTGAACCACCATTATCAAATGAAAATGCCAAAATCTTTGCACTTTTGAGTATTTCATGTAAAGCACAAGTCCATTTCATTGTGTTCATAGAAAAATAAATTTTGTGCAACGTAGCTTTTCTGTTTTACTCATAGCAAGTAAGCTCTCTGTTCTGAATTGATGTCCTAATGTTATTGACTAACTTAATTTCCCAGAGCTTAGATTTCCAAGAAATGGCAAAATTCACCAGCATGGGGCAGTAGTTTGCTACTGGGTATTATGCTGCTCATTAACTACACTGAATTTAAAAGCACAGCTGCCTAGCCACATTTAAGAAGGTTTTATCTATACTTAAAAAGTAACTTCACTTTGATCTGTAGCATACATGTTTCATAACTATTTGCCTTTGTGCAATTGCTGTGTTATTTTGTTCCTTTACATGCCCCTTTTATCCACTTGGATCTCAATCCTGGACATCATCCAAGGGGAGTTAGATAGGATACTGCAAGCCTGCTAATGATGCCAAGATACAACTCATTCCTCTCTGTCATTTCAGGGCCACCTATCATTGCAGCCTGGCCCATTAGTGGTGGTGAGTGCACATAGTTGTGCTGTTTGGGTCTGAGAGCAAAGGTACAACAGGTCAGCTCAGTGGGGTGAGCTGCCCTGAAGGCCCCAGGACTGCTTCACTTTCAAACTTCTTCTGTTCATTAGTGTATTAAAAGTGAAGCATGGGGAGTGAAGGGGCTGAAGCCCCTTTCATGTTCTCTTCAGTAATTGCAGTGATATTTGTAAAGCTTTAAATACAGGGGAATCCTCTCTGTAAGGCGTACTTCAGGTGTACTGTTACTTTTGAACTTTGCACACCTGCTGACATTATGTGTTAATCTGAGCTCATCTTACATCATTGATTCTGTATTCGCATCGATGACCTTAAGTTGTAATCAAACAAACATTACATGAAGAGTGATGTATGGTACAATTAATAAACTAGGTTATGTGGTGCTGCCCTCATGCATCTATGTTACTAATTCTCTACTGAATTTTAGAAAAGTCCAGGGACTATATTCAGCTGTATAGAGTTGCTCAGGAACTGTACAATATTCCATTAAAACGATCAGTGTTGCTTAAAATCATGTATTCCTGAGTTTTGCTTGTGTGGTATATCTAATTATTTTACTGATGAGTCTTTTGAAAAGACTCCAAGAATGTTTTTCCCATCCAGATTTAACCTAAGGGTTTTGTTAGTGCTACCAGCTGCCCTGAATGCGTTAAAGAAAAGCTATAGCACATACCTGTGGTCAATTAGCGCATTCTTAGGAGACTAGTAGGTCTACTCTAGATGCTTGGGTCCACTCAAGCATTTGGCTGCCTAGGGGATTTTGCAGAGGTTTCCTTTCCTGAAGATATCTGAGCAGATTCTTCTCTTACCAAAAGCTGGAAACTCCAAAGTAACTGAAGAAATCTCATGGCACATAGTTCATTTATTTGATCTTGTCCTTCAATCTGACTGAAATATCTAAAGGGAGAAATGTATTTTGAGTGTTGGAGTTACTCTGACCAGCATGGCTGAACAGTGAAATCTAACCTAACAATCTTTCCATAGCTGAAGTGAATTGTGGGTTTTTTTCCTGTCTAGTAATGTTGTAGCTTTTTACGTTGTAAAGCAGTAAGAGTGGCTGATAGGAGCCAGAGGAATCGCTCCTGTTGTTCAGTGTTTCCGTGCAGAGGGTTCAGATACATTTTGTGCATGCCAAGTTTGGATTGACCAACATGCGAACTGTTGATCACAGGTGTCATTGGGGCATCCATTGGCATGTATTTGTCAGTGTTTGCCATCACATACTAGGTGTTTTTCTAGGACTTGTTCTTTTTTAACCTTCCCTTCACCCACTCCAAATCCTACTAAATTTTACTACATGGCTAAAAACATGTATCTCTCAACTTTGTTGATACTCTAGCTAAGGTAGGAGTGACAACACATTTTCTAACCACCTTCTTGGCCTTCAGCCACAACTTCAGTGCCATGCTTTAGCTGGCACATCCACTAGGCTGAATATCTGTTCTGTGAGCAAGTAAACACAAGTCTCAGCACAGGAGATAAATATATGTGTGTGTGTGTGTGCAGAAAACATACATATATATATGCATTAGTGTTCTCTTAAAAAGAAGGATGTGTTGGGTGTTGGCAATCTCTGGGTGTCAGCAACCACTGCTGAGCAGAACAGTGATAGACAATTTTGTGTCATTTGGTTTAAACTATTATTCTGCTGGTTTCACTGGGGTTTCTTTCCGCTCACATAGATCCTATGAAACGCCACCATGACAGGAAAAACACCCCTCAAGCGCGGTGTGATGACGGAGCACTTGACCCGCACGTTTTATGCTGTCAAACACAGTAAGCCGAGCACTGCTGGCGCTGTCCCGGCCCGGCCAGGCCAGGCGGGGTCCGGTGACCGAGACCGGGGCCTCCCGATGTACTGCGGGCGCTGTCCGATCGCCCCGGGAGCCAGCGGCAAAGAAAGCATGGCCACCCCAGCCCAGCCCTTCCCAGGGGCGCGGCCAATGATCACCCGCGCGGGCTCCCGCCCCCGGCAGAGGCTCGGGCGAGGGGCGGGCCTGGCGCCTATTCGGCTCTAGCTCTGGTCGTGGCTGCTGCACAGGATCCGCGCTACAGCTCCGCTCCGCAGTCGTCGCCATGAGCGCGGACCCCGTTGTGTTCGTCGCAGCCGCCAGAACGGCCGTGGGTGAGAGGCGGGCCCGGGCGTGCGGTGTGTGTGCCCCGCTCCCCTGGCCGCTGCTAATCGCGCTGTGTCTTGTGTCCGCCCAGGCTCCTTCAACGGCGGCCTGTCGGCGCTGCCGGCACACGAGCTGGGCGCCGCGGTGATCCGAGAGGTGCTGCGTCGGGCCGGGCTGGCCCCCGCCGAGGTGTCGGAGGTGATCCTGGGGCAGGTCCTCACCGCAGGTAAGGGGCCATCCCTCTTCCCGTGGCCCAGTGGCGCTGGCCCGGCTCTTCCCCGCCACGGCCGCATCTCTCCTTCCATGTGGGGCAGCTCAAGGGTCGTGTTTCGCAGCGTCGTTCCTTGCATTAAGAACTTCGTTCCTTAACAAAGGAGTCGAGCTGCACCTTGGTCCCTTCGCCGTGTGCTCTGGGTGGCCAAACCCGTCCCTGGGTTTTCGGAAAGGACGTGGTGGGGGTAAAGTTTGGGGTTTCTTTAAATCCCTAAAGTTGCTAACTGCGTGCGTGAAAATCGGTTTCGTTTCTTTGTTACAGCATCCCGTCTCCAGCACTGGTCATTGGTCATCTCCTCTCTAAAACTTATCCTCATACGTAATGATAACTCTTGAGTTTTTAAAAGCAGGCCCTGAGTTTGTGTTTGTGTGTAAGACCCTCCTGTGAGATCTGTGACACCGCTTGCTCAGAGACAAGTATTTTGATTTATTGAAAACGTGGCTGATGGGGAATTGTTCTTTTTGACCTGTCCCCTGCGTTTCCCAGGGTAATGTCTAATCAGCAGTCATAGGGCGGGTTTGCATTTTAAAGGTGAAGGAAGAAAATAAAGGAAATATTTTTGTCTTAAAGCTGATCCAGATTCCTGTATATTTTTAGCTTGCTGAGGGATGTGCGCTCTCTATCCATTTCTTTGCACCCAGAGAGCTGGCATTACTCTGGCCTGGGGAGATGCACATGAAAAGTGTTTTCTTTGAATATAGAGCTCCTGTTTTCTCCATCAGGATTACAACAAAGAATGGAAGCTTTCAGGACTGTCCTTGCATTATTGTGCTTTTGGTTCCTGCGGGGACTTTTAGGGAAAGTTGCCTGCTGGTGGTGTACAGATGATGTTGAAAAGAAACCCTTCAGCAAGTAGCAATTTAAATGAGCTCTCCTCTTACACATGTACAACAGGCTAGTGCTAATTTGAAGTTGGTGTTTTATCTGACCTGCCATCAAAGGCAGAGATGCAGATGTTAAAGCTGTCAGTAACAAGTCCCATGTCTGATCTTGCAGGTATTTTATTAGTCAACAATATAAAGGAGAGAGGTAACCGAGCTCCTATTTACACGTTACCCCTTGGAACTTCTCTGTCTTCCAGCTGAAGATAGGAGCAAGCTCTGTATTTTGGTGGAATGAGGGTACCTGTTGTGAGAAGAGTGAAGGCCAATGTTTGTGTTTTAAGAACAAAAGAAATGTGCTGCTTGTTCCTGCAGGTGCTGGCCAGAACCCCGTCCGGCAGGCGAGTGTTGCTGCAGGCATCCCTTACACTGTGCCCGCATGGAGCTGCCAGATGATCTGTGGGTCGGGTTTGAAGGCTGTGTGTCTGGCTGCTCAGTCCATACTGACAGGAGACTCAAGCATCGTGGTTGCAGGAGGCATGGAAAGCATGAGCAAGGTGGGGCAAAGCACTGAACTCACATTGCACTGCCTTACCAGCAACAAACAGCATCATGTTCAAACCCTGTATTTCAAAGCTAATGGGGTAAAGGTTGGACTTGATCATCTTAAAGGTCTTTTTCGACCTAGATGATTCTATGATTCTAATGCTCTAGAGGTTTCTGCACTTAGGAGTGAATTTACACATGCAACTATTGACTTCAGTAGCTTGCTTGCTTTCTTTTCTTCAAACCAAAGACCTGATACTGTAGCTACTGAAAAGGTGCCATGCAAACACATACTTACTTGCTTGTGACACCTGGCCTAGACTTGGTTTTCTGTGTTGCGAGAAGCCCAAAGAAGGAATAACTGGAAATGTTGTTGTTCACCAAACAATTTGAGCTTGGAAAGGAAGCAAAGCACTTTTATTCTGAGGTGTCCATCCTGAGGCTGTATTAAGAAATGGTGTTGAGGCAGTGATCTGATGCCTAAGAATAGAGTGGCCTCTTCTGCTGGATGCCAAACCACCTAGAGATAAGAGACCCATGACTATATGGCCCCAGGGATCATAGATTAAATCTGTGGAGAGAAAACACTCACTGCTTGGTGATCTCCTACTGGGGAGATGAAGAGGCCAAACAGACCACACCAGCAGGAGACTAGGGGGAGAGACAGAACAGGAAGCTGGGGAGACTGTCAGGATTTGGGGCAGCAACCTGCAGACCCAAGGCAGGGGTCTGCCTCTTCAGTATACACTGGAGATAGAAACCATCTGACTCCTGTCAAAATACCTTCTTGCAGGCTCCTCATGTCATTCACATGCGAGCTGGGATTAAAATGGGAGAGGCTTCCCTGCAGGACACTATAATCCTTGATGGCCTTACAGATGCTTTTTATCAGTATCATATGGGTATAACAGGTAAGTGGTGACAGTCCAGGAAATGAAACTGTGAACTCGGAAGGGGGGAAGAATTCACTGATGGGAAGTCTCAGAAATCTGAAGTTTCAAATGAGATGTTTCAAGCTGTCCTTCAGTTGTAGTAATGAAAAAGAAAGAAATCCCTAGTATTGAAAGGCATTGAAGGCATTTTCTGCTTTGTAAAGCTGCTGGTTGGTTTGTTTTGTTTTGTTTTTTCCTGTCTGAGCTGTTCACTCTGCATCTTTTGCATCTGAGCCATCTGACTTAATTTCAGGAAAAATAAACAAGACAGTCCCTGCATGTAACGAGCATTCAGCAACACAGGCTTACACTGTGGGGGAGTTAAGTGTACTGTGCATACTCGCAGTTCTGCAACTGCAGATTATTGCACCTTTGGATGGGGTGGTGAACCAACTGCTTTTTCAGACCCTGCTTATGAAACAGAGTAACTTCAGAACTGTTCCTTCCTCTGAAGTAGCTGTAGAGAGATCTGAGCATAGTAATCCAGAGAAGCAATAGACTAGAAATGTTTGTTTGCATTTGTATTTAATTTGGAGTAACTCCTCTCTGGGAGGTGATCCTGCACAGAAATTTCCACCCTCAAAAGAAAATAGAGTGGAGAATCATGAGCAAACGAAAGGAGGAAATCTGAATGAAAATGTTCAGCAGGCTCAGATGCTTGCTACAGCAATCATTAATCATTCATTACCTCTATACTTACAATTTTACAGCTTAAAATCTTAGTATTTCCTGATAGCAATTTGCATTGTGTTCCTATTTCAGCTGAAAATGTGGCCAGTCAGTGGCAAGTCAGCAGAGGGGAACAAGACCAACTTGCGGTACAGTCACAAAACAGGGCAGAGGCAGCACAGAAAGCTGGCTATTTTACAAAAGAAATTGTTCCTGTTCTTGTGCCCTCTAAAAAAGGTAGGTGCGAACGGATAATGAGAGCTGATTTTAAGAAAAAAGTCTGTCTTCTCCTGTGTCTCCTATAATCAGTGGATGGTTTCCCACTTACAAAGCCTTTTCCATAATCTGTTCTGTAAGGACATAACCTGCTGCTTTGTTTTTCAACTTTCAGGGGTTATTGTTTTAAATAAGAGAGAAGTAAAGCAGATGTTGAATATCTACATGTAGCTTTGCTTTGCAGGTTCAATAGAGGTTAAAACAGATGAACACCCTCGACATGGGAGCAACTTGGAAACAATGGCAAAGTTAAAGCCCTGTTTTCTGACAGATGGAACTGGGACAGTAACAGCAGCTAATGCTTCAGGTTGGTCCATCTGGCTAGAACTGAAATGGCAAAGGGCAGTAGCTGCTTGTGGCTCAAGGCAGGGTCTCTGCGAGGGGTTTGGCTGCCATGTTTTTACTGCTGAATATATTTTGCAGGACATGGCAATGTGTTTGACAACGTAGTAGAACTTAAATATTAACTGTGATGGAGTTTCTTTACAGATGAGTTGGTTCTGTTTGCTTGCTTTCTATGAAGCAATAAGAGTGTTTGGACAATTACAGCAATACCTGATAGGCTGGAACAAATAGAAACTACTTCCTCTCTTTTTCAAACTAGCTGTCCAGTGGTTGCTAATACTGCAGGTCTGGACAAAGGAAAACTTAACATTTGTGTTTGAAAACGTTACTCCTTTGGGAATAACTCTTCTGCCCCAGGCAGCTTTGAAATGTCTTCCTTGGTCCTTCTGCTGCCTCTTCCAAAGTCTACCTGATAAATTTGATGTGCTCCTTCTTCGGATTGTGCCTTGATTCTTCCCCTTACTGCTTTCCACATGGAATCACAAATGTGTCTCATTTACAGCAGTATACTTATGGTGCCCATTTTAAGCCTTTGTGTCAGAGGCCAGACTTGGCCGATCTGACCAATACTGACCTAAATCAATAAAAGATCTGTGATTTTTGTTTTGTCAAGATTGTGAAGCAGGAAAAAGTGACACAGCACAATCCACAAAGCCCAACAAATACATATAAGTTGTCTGTCATTCCACAGGTATCAATGATGGAGCTGCGGCTGTAATTCTAATGAAGAAATCAGAAGCTGCTAGGAGAGGTCTTATGCCTCTGGCTCAGATTGTATCTTGGGCTCAGACAGGCATAGACCCATCCATAATGGGAGTAGGACCCATTTCAGCAATAAGACAAGCTGTAAGTAATTATCTGTATCTATTATTTAAAAGCTCTTGCTTGTAATTGTTTTTCATTTTTTGGCCATGCCTTTGTTTTTCTAAATTCTAAGGAAAACTTAGCAGAAAACATAAACTAAGTAAAAACAAGACTAAAAATAGTGGATAGGATACAAGATTAAGATTTCTAGTGCCACCAGGCTAATGCCTACTTACTGTAAAAGCAAACAAAACACAAATGTATAGGTGTATAAATGGAGTTCAGAGCATAAACTAGTCAGGTTTGCGGAAAGCCACCTAGAAACTTAGGAGGCTAAAGATTTTATTTCATGGATGTGTGTACTAACCTAATTTGGGGGTGATTTTGTCCTACCATGATATGGTTCTGATGCTGAGCCTGGCCAGGTTAATTTTCATATCACTGCCTGGTTGTACTGCAATAATACAACACTATTGTGAGAGAAGGGCCAGTTGAGTGCATCTGCATGAGTGAAGGTGATGGTGCCCTTTGTGTTTCAAAAGGGCTGGAGCATGCAAACTGGATTCCTTTCAGATGAAGGTGAACAAGAAGGTGCACTCCAGAACCACATCTTAACATGCTCAGACCATTATGGCACCTGCTGATGTGCCCTTTGTTCTGTCCACAGGATGAGGTTCTTGGATAAAATGTCTCGAGTGAGCACCCCTGTGGTACCACGCTGTTGGCTCATACAGACATAGCCCATGGCAACCCCAGCTGATCATTTCTTAAAACTGAGCTATGAAATTGAGTGTGAAAAGAGCTCTTTGTGCAGCTGATAAGGATAGACTTGCTTTAGAATTCCTCTTAGTTTCATTTATACTATGCAAAGGCCTTTTGTTCATGTCTGAAATGTCCTAGCAATGTAGAAGCCTTCCTTGGTCTCACCCAAGCTCTATGGCTTTTGATGGGCAAATCAGAACTGTAATACTGAAGCTTTTTCTTACCAGATCTCAAACTGTTCTTTTCAATCAAGACTGTGACAGATGTATATACAATAAACATTTTTGGTTTAAATTGGAGAACAGACAAATGTATTTAACAGTACCTATCATTTTATAGGTGCTCTGAAAAAGGACACACTACCTTTTAACGTAGATTTTGTATTGCGTGTTATCAAACACTTCACAGCCACCAGTTTCTTCAGAATTTCATAGTATCACTTCATAGTGAGAGACTGTCAAGGCCATGCTCTTTAGTATTACAGCAACATAATAAATCTTAAAGAGTGAACAGTTTCCATCTGTCTCTGCAGTAATACCCAGTAGCAAGAGGCCCTCCTCCTTGACTGTAGCATTGGTGATGCACCAGTCTGGTGAGCTGGTTGTGAAACAGCATTGTCTGCTTGATTCTGCTGATAAAGCACTGTTGTTAGAGTGACTGCAAGTAAAAATGTTGAGATGTGAAACATGCCTACGCCTGCCCCCGAGCAGGCAATTGCACTGCAAGGGTTTCTCAAGTGGCATGAGCCAAACCATCTTCCCAAACAGCCTGTAAGTCTTCCAGTGGCAACTTTCAACTTCAAGGCAGGAGAGACTGGACAAGTTACACTTGACAGCATCACTAATGGTCATTTCTCTATCTCCTGTGTAAAAAATCTGTGTTAAGCATAGTCTCTAATGGGACCAGACTCATGTCCTGAAGAAAACACTTTTAATCTAAAATCTGCTTTTGAAAACAGTGCTTGTCTGTATAAGGGCAGCACAGACACTTTGACTCCCACAGTTGCACTACCCCCACTGCGTGTGTAAAATTAGTCAAGTTTTTTTAAGGGCATCCAGCATGTTATGGCGCACTGCACTGACTTCTGCAGACAGCAAAGTTTTGTCTTTTGTCTTCAAGAATTCTGTCATCAACCCTAGCTATAAAAAAAGCAAATCTGTTTCCTTTATCTTTTTAGAAGTGGTGGCTTCAATTCACCCCATTGCAGTCTTACAGAAAGCTTTCTCTGGTGCTAAGGAAGACCTAAAAGATAACAAGGCCTCTATTTATTTTGTTTTTTCAGATTAGCAAAGCCAG
Source organism: Psittacus erithacus (assembly GCA_009867235.2). NCBI lineage: Eukaryota > Metazoa > Chordata > Aves > Psittaciformes > Psittacidae > Psittacus > Psittacus erithacus. The sequence goes on from WYDI02006687.1 coordinate 45,748, forward strand.
CTGGACTCTGGAACAAGTTGACCTCTTTGAAATTAATGAAGCCTTTGCATCGTTGGCTGTTGCAATAGCAAAAGAGCTGAAAGTAAATCCAGAAAAGGTATGGAATACATTTGAGGCCACGATTAGTTTGCCTCCTGTAATTCAAAGTTATTATACTCAGTGCACCTGGATCATATCCCGGAGAAGCAAGAACAGTCCTTTTGCAATCATTTTGCCATGAGAAAAATGGGAACTCCGGTGTTTCTTCACACTGCTCAGCAGCAGGCTGGCTTTGCTAGCAGGCAGAGTTTCCAAGCAAACAGGCCCTAATTTCATTATAGTGGATTTGTAAGCAGATCTAGGTAACTGCTTGGGCAGACTCATAATTACAACTTCAGACATGAACTTGTTGATGAAGGCTATTTGCCACTGTACCCTTCTGGTGATGGCAAAATGCATGGGTATTACTCTCCCCTCCTTAATTTCACCTGATTTTCAAGGAATAAAGATGGACCCCTTTCAGAACAAATACTAACAGCAGTTGCATCCATGTTGTTTCTCCTTGAAATGGCAGTAGCTGACATTTCAAGTTTAGTCACCATCAAGGACTGTATCCAGTGAAGTCATTCATGTTGAAACTCAGCTAAGCTTGTTAAATGGTTTCTTAACCTGACCTTTTGTATTGGCTCTTGTGTTTTAGGTTAATATCCAAGGTGGAGCCATTGCTCTCGGCCACCCTCTTGGTGCCTCTGGTTGCCGCATCCTTGTTACTCTCCTACATGCACTGGAACGAACTGGTGGAAAACGTGGTGTTGCTGCTCTCTGTATAGGAGGAGGAATGGGAATAGCTATGTGTGTGGAGAGATGAGTGTGAGTAAATAGCTAATGTGAACTAGCTTTGAAAGTTTCCTAATAAACTTCTAATCATGGAGCTTAGTTTGTGTTGCTTAAGATCAAGTAAGCTTACTCCCTTACTTCTTGCCCCTATGTAACCGCCTTGACAGACTAGTGGCTACTCTAGACACTCACCTCAGTTAACATGAGCTTAAATTCTCACTGTGAGGACCAACCTTGCTTTGAAAAATGTTTGTTCACAAGAAAATAGCAGCAGCATTCACACACCTGTTTTATTAACATTTTAGTTACAAGAGTGGGAAGTGAAAGTTAGACAAACATAAATAAAACCTAAGTTACTCTTCAAGCGCTCCAGAGTGAACTGCATCCTCATAGCACCCTCTCTCTTCTTTAGGTTCAGGATGCAGTTTAATAAGGTCATCAATTCGAAGAATAGTAATTGCCGCTTCTGTGGCAAATTTTAGGCTCTTGGTTTTGACCATGGTTGGTTCAAAGACACCAGCTTGCTTGTTATCACGAGGTTTTCCATTGATTAAGTCAAGACCAATCCTGCAAAGAAATCGTCAGATGGAGAGATCAGGAAAGGTAGAAATATAGTTGGGAATACGCTGTTCAGCTAGTACTAGTTCCCAGTGACACATACACAGGACTGAAGGGCAGAGAGAAAGTTCAGTGATAACCTACACCCTTTTTTCTGCATGCAAATAAATCACAGAATGGTTTTGGTTGGGTTGTCAAACACAGCCTTGAACACTGCCAGGGATGAAGCATTTACCACTTCTTTGGGCAGCCTGTTCCAGGGCCTCACCACCCTCACAGTAAAGAACTTTGCACTTCAGTAAACTGACAAGCCACCACTCCACATTTAACAGCCTCCCGTCAGGCAGATACTTGCCATTTCAGGTTTTTGCGATCTGGGTTAACTTGAGCCTCGTTGTGGAACGCTCTCAACTTTGCAACAAGATCTGTGGCATCTTGTGCAGCATTAACTGCCAGTGTGTTTGGAATTATCAGGAGGGACCTTGCAAATTCTGCTATTGCAAGTTGCTCACGTGATCCCTAAGAAGAGGAAAAAGGTTCTAAACACATTGTTGCAACAAGAAACCATACAGCTGCAACCAAAACTGTCAATAGCAGGTAGGGGTTTTCACATGCAAACCCTGGCTTTGGGGCAAAGAACCATATATTCTAATTTTCGGAGAAAGAATAATTAATATCCTCCATTTTGAAGCACCATCTTACTCTTAAGATCGTGCAGTTTTTACTGACCGTGGAACCAACTTCTAGGAGAAAAAGGAAATGCTTGAAAATTCACACTGTCGTAGGGTAACACAGGCACACTGTTTCACCTGCAAGACTTACCATGCTGGTTGCATAATTTTCAAGATATATTGAAAGTGCTGCCTCTACAGCACCACCACCTGGAACAACAGACTTGGATTCCAATACCCTTTTAACAACACAGAGGGCATCATGTATAGACCGTTCCATTTCATCACACATGAAGTCATTAGCTCCTCGTAAGATAATTGATGCTGAAGTACGAGCCTTTGTACTAAGAAAAAAGGAATGAGAAGTCAGTGGTGTTGAACTAAATGTAAATAAACTCTTCTTGCTACAAGTTTTCTTCTAAAGCCAAATTCAGTTAAGCCAAATTCTTTCAATGTTTAGTTTTCCCATCAAATCAGGGCAAAATGTAATCAGATACTGAGAAAGTTCCCTCTTGCATAGGCATTAAGTGAGCAAATGAAAGCCAACGTTACAGTGTAATAGTCATGTAACTGCCATGCAAGTGTCATGGTTAGTGTATTTCACACACAGATGAGCCTGCAGGAGACTGAACACTGAGAAGAGATATTGAAGCGATGGAAAAATATATTATCCGAGGTATGTTCCTCTTAAACAGATACTTCAGTCCTCAGGAAACAGACTGCAGTGGCATACTAAAACTTCAAGGGAAAGTTCTATGTGTGGACAGCCAGTGATTGTTGCTTTTCTTACCCATTAAACACAAAACTTTCAACAGTAACTGGCCATTTCATACTACCAAGTGGATGACTGATTCAATGAAACCAGCACAAATGAACTGTCTTTATTACAACTGGTCAGATTTACCTAGCACCACCTTATTCACATGGAATTACTCAGTTAACTGTTTCCCTTTACTGCCTCTGTAAATGTAAGCAAACTTAGAAAAATATTGTTTATGAACAGAACTGTAAGTGAAGACTATACAGCCACCTGACTTCTCATACATTATGGTTGAGGAAACATGTGCCCAGCACCAGCAGAGGAGATTAAATACTGATACTTTCACCTCCTATCTGCAGTGGACTTTCCCATGCATGTAATTACTCATACCACTGAGATAGCATGGAAGTAAATAAATGGGATTTTACCTCAAACTTAATTGAAGATGCACACAAAACTGAGTACTTTAAAAAGGATTCTTACTTCTTGATCAAGATCAGCTCATCATCACAGATTCTTTCTTGAATAACCTCTTCTGCCTGTCCCAGCATTAATGCCTCAAAACTCTCCTCACCTTCAAGGTTTGCAAGGGTTGAACATATGGTCGCTTTAACAAAGAAAGAAGTTAAATTAGCCTTCCATGCCAGCACATCCTTTGCCAGCTTCCTGGACCAGGCATACAGAAAGAGAACAGAAGTACAAGCTCCTGTGCTTTCTCATAATGAAAATGCTTTCCTGCAAATTCAAGAATTGACAGGCACAAGTCTATACCAGCTTTTTTTCCAGTATGTATTGAATGACTTAGGAGTTCTTTCTTGAACAATCTGAACAATGTATGTCCACAACTGTCCAAACAGAGGCTTATGAACGTGTGCTCAATAAAGACTTTTGTATCAATGCAGATTCTGGCTCATTTCCACAAGAGGACAGTCTTCCCAGCGCGAGGCAGCATTTTGTCCTCCTCCCCAACCACCCCCTGTAAATCTCCAGCAGTCAACTCTTACTATACTCATCTACTTTTACAGAAGTAACAGTAAAGCTGTAACTTACGTTACCTGAAGTAACTAAGAAGAGTGTCTCAGCTCTACTTGTTCTCTCCTTGCATGCCTTGCATGTTAAGCAGCTGTATTTTGAAGATTAGTTACTATATACATACCTCCAGATGCCTTAGCAATCCGCTTAAGGTCCTTCTTCACAACTCTTCGTACTGCCATAGCACCAGCATCAACAAAGTATTTCAGACACATATCATCAATACCTCCAGTGGTGAGAATCACGTTCGCACCAGTAGCCAAAATCTTCTGGATCCTTTCTTTGGTAATATCTAACTCTCTGCAAGTATAAAGTTATAAAAGTGTATTTAAAAATCTACAATCACATTCTGTCAACTCATTTCCCAAAACCTTAATGCAGAGCTCTGCAAGAAGGGACCACTGCCCAAACTTGGATCTCTCAAAAAAATCTGACTTAATACTAGTTCTGCCCCCAGAAGTGAAGACTTTTTACCATTAGTATTTGGTATTTTGGGGAAATCTTAACATTTATAACATTTTTACCTCTTGCACTCAGCCAAAGTTACACTGAGACACCTCAGCTGGAGAGACCAATAAAGCTTGTGAAGCCCCACTGTCCCAGTTAATCAAGCTTCCACACACACCTCTGCCTTATCAGGTCCAGCTTCTCAGGGTCCGAGATAACAATCTGAACACCAAGCTTCATCTTTGCTTTCTGCAGGCTGAAGTCAAGGCATGCAATCTTTGCATTAACTATCCTCTTGGTCATACCTGATGAGTGAAAACAAGCAAACAGATTTTGTAAAACCCAGTTAACAGAATGTCAAGTCAGCAGTGGAGATTAAAACTGATGTTACTTTCACATTTCAGATCTCTACCCAGTTTGCTCCTCCACCAACAGCTCTGCCCTAGTACAGAAAAATGCTAATAAAGACTTTCAAAGCGAATTTTTTTTTTCCATTTCTCCTGTGACCTGTAACCTTTTTCCCGAACCCGCCCCCAAAATGGCAATGACCATGAAAAGCGGACCCATCAGTCTCACATCCTTTAGGTTACCTAATCACAACACAGTTCTGCTAAGTGTAACAGTTCCCTACAAAACAGCCATTGGCTCCCTGCAAAGGAGGCACTTATGTTCCAGAAAATCAATGTTACCATGCTAAACCTAAGCTAGAAAAACCACAGTACCTTACAAACGCCCTCTGGGTCACTACTACTAGTTGGCAGACCCTAGCCTACAAACCACTGGTGAAGCAGTAAAGGTTTTTTGGGTTCTTGCGCAATTGTTCTGGAATTGAAAATCCAGTGATTCACAACTAATGCAATCAGTAAGAAGATGCATGCAGGACAAGTAAGAGGACTGAGTTCACGCAAAAGCTTTATGCAATGTGGCATGGTCTTACCCTGTGAGCCCACCACGCAGTTCAGAGCATAACCATTCACAAGTATGCTCTCCTTTTGGCTGCGGCCATGTGCCTTCAGAACATTAACCGAGTTGATTGGGTACCGAGCCTGACCCTTCTGGTCGGTGTATTTAACTGCCAGCGCTGCATCCACCACCATATTGGCAAAGAAATCACCATCACTAACATATTGTTAAGATTATAACTGAAGAAGAAAACCACTATTATGCTTAAGGGAAAAAAAAGTCACTGACAGTGCCCAAACTAAGAGTCAAAAACTGTTTCCAAAGAAGAACTATAGAAAGGCATGGGAGTGCAAGCTTTCTTTACCACTGCCTTAAAGGGACACGTAATTCTTAACACAGACACTGGTAAGAAAATTAGGACAGGCTAGTGCGATGCCTACGTTTTATGCACCTAGTTCCTTAACAGAACTACCTATCCTGTGGTCAGTCTGCATTCTCTTGTTAGCAGAAAAACTAAAAACGCTGTGTTTTTTGTGACTATGGAGTTAAAGGCAACCTTCCACCCTGTAGTTTCACTTCCCAGGTAGTTGACTTCTGTAACACATGCTTCCATTCACAAAATTCCTTACTAGTCTCATTAATATGCAATGTCATAACGAAATAATATGCTGTTAAAGCCAGTTATGTCACTAACCAGGTTTACAAATATCAGAAGAGTCTGGACATCTTTTCCCATGGCAGAAAACAGTATCTGTGAAACTATTTTCATGCCCATTATAAGAATGACAGCTTGAATGCTATACCCCAGTCATAAAAACTGCTGCAAAGGCAGCCAGCTTAGCTACTTAAGCTCTCCAATCAATCATTCTCTTCATCAAGTTAAAGGATACATTCCTATAATTTTAGAAGACATTGATGTTTTAGCAGCATTAATTAGGCAGTCCCTGCCCAATTCATCTGTGTTAATAATAAGATTTTCATTGATGTAGCGAACTGCTTCCCTGTAAAATAAAGATAAGTACCAGTAAAGAACTCCACCCCCACAAAAAGACAAAAATCTTCCATGTTTTCAGCCCTTCTAAATGTTACCTCAAAGAACACAGGGATAAAAGCAATTCATATTCTAGGATAGGAACACGGCATTTTTATGTGATTACAGATAAGTGAAATTTAAACAAAAGAACCTAAACACCCCCCCCCAACACCCCTTCAACAAAACACCATATCCACTTTGCAACAAGAAGTCTCTATTAACAGAGTCACAAATACAGATACACGAAGAGCATGCAGTTATTGTACCTTAAAGAACGCAAGGTACTTCAACTGTTTCTTACTTGCAAGCAAGTCGGTATCCACCAATAATGGAGGTAGGATGGATTTTCTGTTTGACCAGCTCATCTGCGTTTTTCAGGAGTTCTGCAGCAATAATTACCTGTTTGGCATACAAACACGAAATACACATATTCCATACATGCACAGTAACTTCCTGTTGGCATTAAGCGCACAGTAGAATCACAGTTATCCAATGTCTACTCAGTGGAAGCAAGTACTTAGAATTGGAAATAATTTCTGACACCAGGTAAAAGCCACATCATTTTGCCTGTCCCAAAGTTGCCAAGTCTCAGGCAAGTTTTCAACACATGACATCTTTATTAGTCCTAAGCACTTTAATTTCACATGGTGTTTAAAAATTAAAAACCTTATTTAAGAATCTATCCCCAACCTTTACAAAGGAAAAAATAAGTAATGAAAGTGCACTATGCAGTCCCTTCCAGAACATCAGCTGCACATGAAAACTAGCACCTATAAAAAATCCCCACAGACTGAAGTTCTTTGTTCCGTAATCTACTTAAAAAAACTGCTTAGTCAACCTCAAGGTTTTTCATTCTGTATATTTGATCAACATTGCACCAAGACTCATAATGGAGAAATCAAAAGCTGCACTCTGGCGATAAAACACTTACTTTCAGTCTATCTGCCTGTAAAGCTTTCTACGTACCACTGAGGTTGTCCCATCACCAACTTCTTTGTCTTGCAGGTCTGCCAGCTCACAAAGAACTTTTGCAGCAGGATGTTCCACTTCCAGCAGTTTCAGGATGGTTGCACCATCATTAGTAATGGTTACATCCTAAATTTCAGAAATCAAATACGCACATAAAGTGTATTTCTATTACAGTTTGATTATTGTGTTTCATAACATTCATACAAATGAGTTTATTTTCTTTGCAAACTTCCATATATTAAACCTATTTATACCAAATGTCTACTGCTTTTTTTTAACCAGGAGTCCCACTGTAGCGAAAGAAACATTACCACTGTTATCACAAGTCTTTATGTTACAAAACTTCATCAAACATTTTGGACACAGCAGACTAGCAGCAGTACTCCTCACCTCTAATACAGTATTTCATTACAGCTGCCTGTAAAACTGCAAACTTCCCTCATTTGCTTGGAAAATTTTAAAATATGAAATATGCTTCAAAATTGTTCTGGTACTATTTGAATTTTTCATTCTCTCTCCTAATGTGGAAACTAAGATATGCAAGTCAACAACACCACAAGGCCTGAGTTTAACTGTGATATTTATTCCCTGTTAACTTGCCCAGTATTTTTTAAGTGGTGACAAGCACTTACACATTGAAAGGTGACACCTGTACCACATGAACTGCAGTAGTAGATTGAACCAAAACGATGCAGCATACATTACCAGATGCTCAGTTTTACCACAGCTCTCCTCCTATACCATCTCAGAACTACTGAAAAACCCAGGCATGTGCACATCCAACCTAGGAAGTACACTAAGTGGAAGCACTTCTACACAGGAATACAAGTCCTCCTGGCACTTCTTAAGGAAAGCTGACTTACCCCAATATCATCCACCAACATTTTATCCAGGCCAACTGGACCGAGAGAACTCTTCACAATATTGGCAATAGCAGATGCTGCAGTAACTGAACAAATAAAAAGAAAAGTTTTATTTTTCCAACTTTAGGGCAATTCAAGTCTACAAGAAAATGTCTTGAGAACCTGCAAATTTAGAAACCTGATAGTGGCCTAATTTAAGATTAGGTTTCAGCCAACCTAAACTAATAGCTGGTTGCTACTAAACAATACAATCTGTGCCAAAGCTCACTCTTCCCCCCAGGCTGGTTCAGCTAACTAATCTGGCACAACTGATCAGATTAATTTCCTGCTGTCTGGGTAAGATGGAAGACACTACACAGGATCAGAAGAGCACTGGTGGTAGCTTAGAAAAGGTTCGTAGGACTATTTATTTTGCAAAGCAGCAAGTCATGCCATGAAACTCCACTCTCATTTACTCCTCAGTTCCAGACAGACACAGAACAGTATCACTATGTATCAATTACTAACACATCTTTTTGTCCCAATCAGGTCTGTGACTGGAACAAAACTTATGAAACTTCTAACACAGTGGCTTGTTTAAAAGGATGTTCTGCCAACTTCATATAGGAAAAAGATACAATCAACCTTTTCCTTCAGACCGTGGCAAGCTTTTCTTTATCCCACAAGCATAGCCACTTAATCTGGAAGTTGAAAAAGTGGTAGTATAATGGGAATAGTTATAACTTATCTGCACCTTGAACTTCAAGCAATATAAACGGCTTTTATGTTGTTTTGGAGGAGTAACAGCTTTCTGAAACCAGGAAACATTATATCAAAGATGCCATTTTAAGACAGAATCTTAACCATAAAGGTTGCACTTTTATGCTAAGTGTTCTGCCTAAAGTATCGTCAGAACTGCCATGACTCTCACAAGTCAGGAAGCAGGTCTTCAGCTTCTTCCTTTGCCTTTTATCCACTAATTGAGAACAGTCTTGAAACTTGCAGCCTTCCCTCAAGACCTGAGATAAAAATCCTGACAGATGTGGAACGTTTTTGAGAACTATAGCAGAAAATGCTCATCTTGAAGATGCTCCCCACTTTCAAAAGCAGGCCATATCCCCGCGTTGGGGAGCAGGAAGGTTCCCCAGCGACCCTTTCCACACTAAGACTCCTCAGCCAGCCTGCAGGCCTCGCCGGCTCACACCCTACGGGGTCTAGATGGAACCGAGCAGACGTCAGCAGCGCTCCACTCCCAGTGGGTGCTTCTATCAAAAAAGAAAACGGTCCGCGGGGTCAATTCGCCGCTGAAGCGCGGCGGGAGCGGGCGGGAGCCCCCAGTCTCCTCGCGGAGGCTCCAGAGCAGCTCTCCCTATGGCCTCCAGTGGCCGGCACTGAGACGCTGGGAAGAGGGTGAGGCCCCTACCAGCCAAGTGCGGAGTTGAGGAAGCACATGGCGGCAGCAACGGCAGCGCCATGTTACCTCCTTCCTGCCCCTCCCTGCACCGCTTCTCAAGCCCCCGCCGGCAGAGGCGCGGCCGTTACCATTCTGTGTGCGAATGGTGTCGCCGCTGGTCCTGTCGCCGAAGACAGCGAGGGGACCCTCCAACGCCGCCATCTTCCCGCCCGGCCGCCGCGCCACACAGAGAGCCGGGACAGCACGCAGAGACGCAGAACAGACAGAGGGCCCGCAAGGGCTGATGGGTACATCCCCTTCCCGGCACAGCGTGGAGGGGCAGGGCACGGCCCCGCACGCATGGGAGGGGAGGGGCCAAACCCTGCCTCCCCAATCGCGGGGCCCGGTACGGCCCGGGCTCAAGCCGCGATTGGTGAGCGAGGCGGGACAGAGGCGCCGCGCCGAGAGAGGGACGCGAGCGCTTCCAGGAGCTTCTAGAAGGCAGGGTGGACTTAGCGCGCATGCGCTGTCCCTCCCGCTCTGCTCAGGGGCGCGGCAGCGGCTTGGGAGGGGCGATGAAGCGGCGAGGGTTTGCTGCCGCCGCCGCTTAAAGGGGGGGGTCTGTGTGGCGTGTGCTCGTTCGCTACGTATTGTTATGCATTATAAAAGCTCAGGATAATCCTGCAGCGGGATGGGCGGCATCTCCCGCCTCCCGGCGCCGCTTGCGCCCAATCCAGTAGCAGACAGATTTGTGGCTGCAAGGCAAAAGTCGCAGCTTTGCTTTTAGCAATGGCAAGCGGTTTTTGCGGCGGCTCTGGCAGCTTTCCCGTAGCCGCTTCTTTGGGCCCCTTTAAGGAGGCGTGGCCCCGGGGCGTGCTGGCCGGTATCGCTTTGCGCCCTTTTTCCCGCGGAGGGGATAATTAAACACGATCTCTTGAGTCAGGAAAGAGTTTCATGCTCTTTCGTAACACGCGACTGGCAGCACCACGCAGCTCCCCGTAAAGCCTGCACCGGGGGTACTGGGCCATGCTGCGAAGTGCCCGGCGCTTCTGCTTGACATCATCAACCACGGACGGAAGTGCTTAGCAGCTGGCTTCCGGGGAAGTGGCCCGCCTCGCCAAAATGGCGGCGCCCAGGTGCCCCTGAGCAGAGGGGAGGTGACTGCCGCCCAAGGCCGTGGTGGGCGCCGGCTCCCCATGGCGCTGAGCAGCCGTAGCCGCTTGTTGCCGGCGGCCACCATGGTCCGGGTACATGGAGCTGGTAAGCTCGGTTCCCCTGAAGTTCTCTATGACGGCGTTTCCTGGCTCCGCGTCCCTTGTGCTGCTGGCAGAGGTCCGCTCTCGGGGCGGTCTCGCGGCCGGTGCCTTGGTAGAACTGCTCCGCCTGTGCCATGCTCCTGCTTGTAACGGCGGTTCGGGCTTCTGTGGGACGGGGGCGCTACTGGTGCGTCTCTGGCCCGGGCAGGCGGGCAGTCTGACAAGGAGAGGCTGTCCCCGTTACTATGGTGAGAGGTTCCCACTGACTCTCCGGGCCCAGAAGTTGAGTGGGAGAGTGAGTTTGGAAGCCTAACTCTAAATTGGTATTTGTTAGGTTAATTAGTGATGATCAGCCCGACAGGATCGAGGATTTTTACCTTGTTATTTGGTAGCGCTGCCATTGGTTCTTTGTATACTTCGCTTTAACTATTTTGTAAAGCCTTAATTCTAGGAATCTTCTAGTCAGTCTATATTTTATGTGCAAGCTATGAACCAGTGTTAAAGGTTAGTGTACTTTTTTAGTCTTGGCTTACAGTTCATCGTATAAATTGGAGAAACTGATTGAGCTCTGGTAATCTATCTGTTTGTTGTTTGTTTTTTTTTTAAAGGAGATTTTGCCCTGCTAACTTTTACAAGCCGCATCAGTCTGTATTGTATTTGTTCTATTCTCTGCATTACATTTTTTTTTTTTTTTTTGAGTCTCTGGAATTTTATTTCCTGCTTTTCCCCACAAGGTCTTTGTTTTGCATCAACTAAAGCCAGTTTTAAGCCTGAGACCCAAGTGGACACAAGCGAAAATGAGATTGTTGCCCCAGACTTCACTAACAGGAATCCCCGGAACTTGGAGCAGTTGGCCTTGGCTAGGAAGGAACGTGGCTGGAAGACAACGTGGCCCAAGCGTGAATTCTGGCATAGGTGAGTCAGAAAGCCACCAAAAGAAATAAAGACTTGAAAAGAAAAATAAACACAAAATCTCCCACCCAAAACAACAGCAAAGAAAACCACCTAAAACCAAATCTCAGAAACCCACCAGGTAGAAATTCTACGAAATGTGCATTTGGGGTTGTTGAATCAGTTTCCCCTTTGGTTAGTCTTAATTAACAGGTATCTACTGTGTTCAAAGAACAGTAGGCTAGCATCATGTGAAAGTTAGCAAATGTGTTCCAAGATCTTCCCATCTGTTGGCAAGGTAGCAGTAATTTTGCTTAAGCCAATGCTGTTTAACTTGGAATTCTCCTAGTTTTGTGGTTTTATTTGAGGCACCATGATAGATTGTTTAGATGTTTTTTGTTTTATTAGAAAAAGCTGATTGCTTGTCCCCTGGAAAAAAAGTTCATCTTAAGCTGGGGATTCAAAAATAATTATTTTGTTCTTGAGGGGAAGATCACATCCAGTTTGTTCATATCAAATCTGATATTGTCTCAGTGCAGTAAGAAATAGTTGCTCCTAATATCCTGTGGTTATGTGTTGTGGTTTATGAAGTACTGCTTGACCACGTGTCAATCCTGAAAAGTTGTTTCCTGCTGTGTAAGCACCAGCCTTTAAGAGACTGCATAGCACACCTGACGTTACATTCCTGCTAGAGCAGTCCCGAGTCCGGCTCATTCATACCTGTACCACACTGTGCAGCTGCACAGTGCTTGTTTTGGAGGGATTGCTGGTGTGGGGCAGTGTAGAACCATGCACCTGAGTAACTGGGGAGAAGTTGTTCTTGGAATTTCACGAAGTTGTTCTTGGAATTTCACTCTCTTGAACTGGTAACGCAAGTGCTATTTTATGTCCTAATAAGCAAAACCCTAGATAACAAAAGTAGTATTATCAATTCATTATTAATAGTCATAGTATGTTCAGTTTTATTTCATGAACTGAGTCACTTATGTATTTAAGCATATGAATAGTTTCTCTCAGTACATCCGGAAAAGACATGGTAATCCCATGTTAGTTCTTTCTCTCACTCAGGTTACGGCTTGAGCGTACACAGCATTATGTAGAAGCCTTCGTTGAGCGCTCTAACGGGGATGTTGTGTTGTCTGCCTCTACCCGGGAGTGGGCCATAAAGAAACACCTATACAGTCCCAAGGGAGTAGCAGCATGCAAAAACCTTGGCCGTGTAATGGCACAGCGCTGTTTGGAAGCAGGAATCAACTTTGTGAACTTTAAAGCTGTTATCCCCTGGGAATATCGTTGTGACTCGGCAAGTACCATCTCTTTACACTTTTTTGGCTCTTTTTTCTTTCTAAGCGTAAATTTTACACCTCTTCATCATTAGTTTTTATTTTGTGGCTTGACAGTCCCTTCTTGTGACACTCAAAAGGGTAGCTTTGACAAGCTGCAGTACTGTTGTTATGCTTCAGTGAGGCTGTTACCCCTGCTCCTGCATGCTACATGTCTCCACTGATATTTTGGTGCGAATGGCTTTTCTTCCTGTTTATTTATCTCTCTCTTTTTCTTCCTATTTATTTACTTCTCTCTTTTAAACAAGATTCAGGAATTCGAAAAAGCTATGCAAGAGGGTGGTGTCGTTTTGCGTGAGCCACGAAGAATCTATAAGTAAAATGGAGAGCACTAGGAAAGCTTCACTTCACAAGGGACGAGGATTACTTCTTTAGGGGTGTGTCTGCCGGCCCAGTGAAGGTTCAGAGCTGGAAGAAGTTTGAACATGGCATCTCATAATAAAATATTTTTAAACAGATAGAAATGTGTCATTCTTTATTCTAGAATTATCAACACCTTTAAAGTTAGAATAAACTGGTACGGTAGTTCAGCCTGATAGATTAGCAGAATGTACTTCAGAGTTCAGTGACTTTAAACTATGTTTTCTGTTTAATACTTGGTATTGTGTTTGTTCTAACTGAACTCTGCAAATGCTTGGATATTCGATCCCTGTACACTGCTGGTCTAATTTAGCAAAATGCAGTCATTATGTGACTGTTTAGAACTGTAATACAGTTACACGCTAAACTTGGTGAAAAGATTAAATTCCCCTAACTCCTCTTTGCAGCTTTCTTGCAACCCTTGGATTCTAACAACTTAAACCTCATCTGTCCAGGAGGGAGGCTGCAGAAATGCCAGCTGTGGGGAGTAAGAGGCCCCTTTCCCTCCCTCTGTGCCCACTGCTTGGCCGCAGACCAATGCCACTGTCCTGTCTCCCTGAGGGATGGGCAGAGCATCTCATTACATCCAGGCTGTGTAATCCCCACAGCATGTGTGAGCCTACTGGAGGAGCAGCAGTGGGGTACAGAAGCCAGCCAGGCTGGTGCAGCTCTGTGCCTGTGGCCCAGTGTTTGTAGGCTCCATTACTTCCCTGGGCAGCTTGTTCCAATGCCTGACTACTCTTTTGGTAAAGAAATTGTTCTTAATATCCAATCTAAGCTTCCCCTGTCTTATCATTTGTTACCTGGGTGAAGAGACTGACCCCCACCTCAGTACAACCTCCTGTCAGGTAGTTATAGAGAGTGATAAGGTCCCACCTGAACCTTCTCCAGACTAAACAACCTGTGTTCCCTCACCTGTTTCTCGTAACACTTGTTCTCCAGACCCTTCACCAGCTTCACTGTCCTCTGGATCTGCTCCAGCAACTCTTCTTAGGTGGTGCTGTTTCATAACATCTAATAGCGCATAGACAGCGATAGCCTTCGTGCGAGCTTTATTTCTGGAGGATGAGGATGCCAACAGGAGCCATTGTCTGCTTTCCCTATGAGCCAGGCCCTGCGGAGCGGCTCTTCACCCAAACCTCCCCACCTGTTCGCTGTAGTCGCTCCCAGCCAGCTGCCTGCGCGCTGCCCGGCGCCTCACCGCCACTCCCGTCCCGAGGGGCGCTGCCTTCCCATTGTTTTAAGGCTATCCTTAGGCCGAGGCAGCGCGGAGAATACCATGGAGGTGGGGGCGGCCGACTTCGGGCGGAGCCTCCCGAGCCTGAGGGTCCGCATCCGCCGGGCCGTCTTCCTGGGTGAGCCGGGGTGTGAGGGGACCTGCCGGCTCGTACCGGTACCTTCAGCCCCGCTGAGCGGCCTGGCCCGGCGCTCGGCCCAAGGGGCGCGGGACACCGAGATGTATTTCAGCAGACAATGGCGCTGCTGCGCGCTGTTTTAAAGCGCTGCAGCAGAGGTCGGAAAGTGAGTTCTCTCTGTGGTGCTGGGTGGGGGGCTTGGGGTGTTAGTTACCAGAGGCATAATCCAGAGGGTGAGGAGGTGGTGTGGGTGACTCTGTCTCATTCTGTCACTGGGATGAGGGAGCAGGAGACCTTTTCACACAGAGGTTATGGTGAAGAGAGATGTTTGAGATCCTTGTTCTGATGCTAGTGAAATGCATGCTTCATTTTGATTTATAGTGGGTTTTTTGTGTTTGTGTGTATGTTCTTTCTACCTCAACAGCCTTTGATATGGAGTTTACTGGCTTACATTCAGCTTCCCCACAAAATGACAAGCTCAGGTAAAGCTGCTGGACTTCAGATGGGAAGGATGCTTGCTGCTCTAGCTCTGTGTGTGCTGCCTATGTGTTGCAAACCTTGTTTCCACACTCTTTCCCCCAATTCTGGTTCTGTTCTTAGCCTGTTTGATTCCCCTGTGGAGCGGTACCTGAAGACCAAGCAGAGTGTGCAGCGCTTCACTGTTACTCAGCTTGGTAAGTGCCGCTCTGACACAGACAATAACCTCCTGAGATCTCAGTAGTAACTGGCCTTTTGCCACCTGTCAGGCCCTGCAGGTAGCCCTGGTCTTAATTCACTCCTTACAGAGACATTTGTTTTCTGCATTCCCCCCTTCTGGTGTTTAATATTATCACCTTTTTAATATTGTAAATAATGTAAAGCCAGGTGGGCCATGTATTTTTTACTTGTCTAAAGTTAATATTTAAAGATTGCAGGTACAAATACAGGGCTTCTAAAACACAGGATGCAAGCAAGAAGTAGATGACAGGAGCTCCTGTTCAAAGTTGTGTCATCTGATATAGTGTATGAGTAAGGAGACTGTCAGAGGAAAATGAAGGCTAGTATTTCTATATTCCTAAAATAATAAAACCCCCACAAGAACAGTCCTGTAGTGGTGGAAGAGAGCTATTGGCAGTTAAGAACCAGTTACAGGTAAAGAAATCAGCTCCAAAACTGTTTAAAATATTGTTCAAAGCTTTAGCATATGTAAATTCTTCATAGAATCACTGAATGGTTTGGGTTGGAAGGGACCTTAAAGCTTGCCCAGTTCCAAGCCCTCTGCCATGGGCAGGGACACCTCACAGTAGATCAGGTTGCTCCAAGCCCTGTCCTACCTGGCCTTCAACATTACCAGGGATGGAGCAGACACAGCTTCTCTGGGCTACCTCTGCCAGTGTCTCACCACACTCATAGTAAAGAATTTCTTCTTAATATCTAATCTAAATCTACACCCTTTCAGTTTAAAGGTGTTACCCTTTGTCCTACCAGTAGTGTGTTTTTTGGGGAATAATAGGGAAATAACCCCAAACAATCAGACTAACAAACCCAACCCCCAAAGCTTAAGTAATAAAAACCACATTTCTGTCCTTTGTGATGCCTAGCTCCTTCCAAATGCTTCTGTAGTGTAGTTGGACCCACAGACCTGTGTATGTATAGTTGGAGATTTTCATCACCAAATCACCTCTTCTCATCCATTGCTCAATCTATTTGCTATTTAATTGGACTTGACTCCTTTTCTCACTTAGCACTAGAAGCTTGTCTCTTTTCAGCTCTCAGGGAGCTGGGGAGTGGCCTGGCAGTTAATGCTGTTAATGATTTGCACTGTGCCATTAGTGAATGGAAAACATGCACTCCATCAGGGGATCCCCCCATTCCTTACTTAATCTTCAAGACATTCAGCTAAACATTGCCATTTCAACAGAGGTTTCTCTCTTGCAGGCCTGGCAATATTCTCAAATGAAAGTTCAAATAAGTAAGTTAAAAAGCAGTTTTCTGTTACAATGAAGACAGTGCAGTTGAGATTTTATCCTCTCTCTTGGGAGGAGTTACTCCCAGTAACAATTTTCTAGACAGATTTTTCTTTTCATTGTAGGTATATGGTGCATTCATACAACTTCTTTCTTTTTCCCTCAACATGGGGGGTTACGGATGTTGAATTCACCCTCTCTGCATCTAGCATTCAGTTCCTGTCTCATTATGGCTTTGACTATAATAAGGTATGTAACCTCTCTGCCAGAAATCTAGAACAGAGGAAGTCTGTGCAATTACAGGAAAAATTAGGATTAATATCCCTAAATGCTACATTTCTGGAGTAAATGGGATCTTGCTAAAGTATGAATGCATGGATATGTTCACTATCAACAAGGACAGTATGCGCTGGTTTTTCTGAACTGCCATAGAGGCAGTAACCTCATCTTTGTCAGGCATTTCCCCACCTCAGAAAAAGAAAATTTGTCTCTGGTGATCTGAAGACTTACTAAACGTACCTCAGGGGGAGTCTTTACTAGCACTGAAGATAGGGAAGGGTTTATGTGCTTTTTAGGTATTGCCACATTTCCCATAAAAATTAGACTGTGTCATCACTTAAGAGCCCTGTTTAGCAGTTTTGGACAGGAAGTATTGTGGTATTTCAACACTTGAAGTATCTCATTAAAGGAAAGGTAAAAGCAGAGCAGAAAAGAATGATTACAGTTAGCAAAAATCCTTCCCTCCATACATAAACGTGTTCCTTTATGTAAGAATGCATCTTGGATTACCTACAGTTTGTATTTTGGAGAGGATAGTCTGAGAATGAGGAGCATCTGCATCACCCAAGTGTATGCCAGTTTTGGACCTGGCTCACCTGCTATTCCCTAATTTACTGCAAGAAAGTCCCAGGGAGAGTAACCAACCTGCCATTTTTTCCACCTTTCAGTTCCTGAAAGATGGAATCCCATATATGAATGAGGCACAAGAGAAGATCCTTCACCAGCATCTCTTAGAGGGTAGCAGGAAAGTGAGCAGGTGAGTGCCACTCAGAGAGGTGGCTCCTCAGTACTGTGTTGGCAGTTCACCTTCACTCAAATCACCTTTTGTAGAAATATTAAAGGCTGTTGGTCCAAATGCCTTGCTGCTAGCTGTTCCAGTATGCTATGGTCTCTCTGAAGGAAGATTGAAATCACAGGATACAGTCTGGAGAATTTGGGTGACTGTTATTAAATGATGCTTTTGTATTCTCACAGCAAGGTACAAGGCTTCATCTGTAAAGAGCTTTATCTCAAACTATGTCTCTTTCCTCCTGGTCCTTCTGTAGTGCTCTGGACAGGGATGTGCTGAAGAAAGCTATTGATGAAGTGACCTGTTGGATAGCTGCAGCAGAGGAAGAAGAGACTATGATTCTGCAGGATCTGAGTGGTATGAAACAGGGTGCCTCCTTTAGGCACCTGTGGGCTCTGAGCAGCTTCATCACTTCTGAACCCCTTGGGCTGCTACTGTGCTTTGCTGCCTGTTCTGTTAAACTGCTCTGTTGAGAGGGAAAGCACCAGTGCCCATCCTGCCTTTACATCTCTTGTGTCCCTATCTACGCCTCAGTTCCTGTCAGGCATTCTTCTCCAGGCTCTGCTTTTCTGCTCCATTGGGACAGTGGTTCTTTCTGTAGTGGCAGTGCATGTGTAGGTGCTTGAAGCATGATTTGTAGTTAACTTTCATTTCGTGTTTCTTCAGAGCAGCAATTGGAGAATTTGTAATTGCTCTGAAGCAGGACAGCTTTTGACTTGTTTTAAATCCTGGGTGGTCTGGTTTTTTGTTTGCCACCTTAGCCTTGGAGAAGGGTAAGGCAGATCTCTCTTCAAGATTAGTTTCCTCGTACGTGGAGCAACAGGAGCCCCATGGTGAAATATGTATGCCAGTGGGAATAAACAAGCTACTCGCCACCTGTGCTAGCTTTCTGGAGTATTATAGTGGAGCTGAGGAATTTCTGAAATTCTCACTGTGCATTTTTTGTTTTCCTTTGGTTTCAGGCTATCAGATGCTTGAAGTTCAGCTGGTTCTGAGACAGGCTCTCCAAAATGTTTGGACACAGCCTCTTGGAATCAAGAAGGTGAGATGGAAATGCGTGTGGACTTTTTGGAAAGATGGTTTCTATCTAGACTGATAGGACTGGCATTCTTGCAGGGACTCTGAAATGCTGCTTGTGCTTTTAATGATAAGGTCCAGGAGAAGGAGAAAACAATGACTAAGGAATGTTTGGAAAGTATTGATTGTGGGATCCCAAGAAAAGGGATTTACAGTAACTTTAGTATCTATTTGTCCTGTAGCCACAAAATGCTTTCAGCTGGAAGTACTTCTCCTTGAGGCACTCCTGGAGAGACCCTGTCCGTGCCTCCAGAATTTGTTAGATCTCTCCTTCAGTATCTCCACAAGAATGTACAGGTTTTGGCCTTTTATTGTGGTTTTCCTTTTGCTGCCTTCTGCTGTGTAGTTGTTTTGAAGACTTTTGGAAAGTCTGTTGCATGGCTTGCTGTTTTGCTATTGACTATTGCTATCTTATGTTTGGTGCAGTATTTTCTGAATTAAACTGATGGCTGTTGGACTTCTCAAAATATAGCGTGAGTGTGATACCAGGCAGTTGCTTACAATAACATTATCTTTGTCTGGTAACCAGTGTCAGCAGTGTGACTGGTTTACCCAGCTTTCTCACCTGAAGCATAAGCCTTTGAGGACTTCGGGTTTTGGTTTTTTGATTTATTTTTTTTTATTGCTGTTCATTTTTAGTTTTTGTGCCATGAAGTTACTGCATTGATGGGAAGTTAAACTGGATTTTATTAGTTGTGATCCAGAAAAACCTGTGGTAGGAATCATTCTCTTAACAAGAGAAGCATTAATAAGACACTTTTTTTGTTGCTGGAGGGCTTCCATATGATCTCCATATGGAAGAGAAGTGGGGCAGTCCTGAGGTCCCAGGGGATGCACTATTTCTTCATCCTGTGTAGCCTGGAAGCTGAACCTGTCCTCAGCATTACTGAACGCCAGTAAGTAGTGTACATGCAACTAGCTGACACTAGGCTGGGATACCCAATGACTGCTCTTTTCAGGTAATGGTGAAAAAAGTGAGTCCCCAGCGTCGTTGGCTTCTGGAGAACTCTCCTGATGACTGCTGCCAGAAGGAGCTCGTTCTCCTGTCTGCCCGGGGCTTCACCAACCTTTTCCAGATACTTGTTCAAGCCAAGAAGGTAAAATGGCTTATCCTTATTTTCACTTTTTAGCTCTGTTTTTGGTGAATGTAGAGGGATGATAGAAGATAAAGTAGTAATTTGTATTGAATGACTCAAGTAATTCAGTGTGATCATTCACTTGTCAGTAAAACTGAGATGAATTCTTAGATTGCAGTCATGTTGAGAAAAAGTGACTGTTCAACACTACATCTTACTGTCCAGGTCCCACTCCCAAAGCATGCTCAGAATTGTGGATCCAAACACTAGATTTCCCTGTGTTACTTTTCTACTCCTCCTGCAAACCAAATGCAGCCAGGGTAGAGGGAGCCAGAACCCATTCTGAAATATGATTCTTGCTTCACTTGAGAAAATGCAGGAGTCTGTAATGTTAAAAATCCTTGTGTTACACAGCATGAGTCACCATCGAAGAAACTTTAGCAGATTCTTGGCTTTTGGGCAAGTTATGCTTTTCAGCATGTGACAGATAAGTTTACTGGACCATTGGTGTGATTACATGTGGCAATTGTTAAATTCTGTATAGAGATTATTAAATGAATTTCAGCTTCAGGAGACTATGGATGATGTGCATGGGTTGTACATGCCCTTGTGAGTGAGCCTATAAATCTGATTGATGGAAGATTTTACCAGTGCTCAGCTGAACTGAGACTCCACCTAGCTCCTTACATCCCCTGAAAACAGAATGCTGCTGAAAAAACACCCTCCTCAGAGAGTCCACAGGTCTGGTCTCCTGAAAGCAGTAGTCCTGTGGGCACTGCAGCCTGCTGAGTATGTCTAAATTTGGTTATCTTGGAGCTCTCTTCAAAAATATGCTCCAATGGGCTGTTATGTTTGTTTTTCCTGTAGCCTCTGGTGGGACACAACATGCTCATGGACCTTATGCATCTTCATGACAAGTTCTACAAGCCCCTTCCAGGTAATGCTGCACATAGCTGCTCTCCCTAGGCTGCTGCCTTTGCAGTGGGGATGGGACAATAAGCACAATGGTCACTCATCACCCCAGCCACCCACAGCACTTAGCAAGCAGCAGCACTAGTTGCCTCTTCTGAGTTCCTAACTGCTGGAGTGGTGCACTGTTCCTCTGACTTCACCTCTCTTATTCATTTGCAATACCGTTGGCTTTTCCCCAGTTTTTTATGATGTCTTTCTCTATACATGTTTTGCTTTCAGAAAGCTATGAGGAGTTTAAAAGGAACATTCACAACCTGTTTCCTGTCCTAATAGACACCAAGACTGTAACAAAATCCATATGGAAGGTGAGATGAAAAGGTCTTTTGGTTTGGAGTTAAAGCTTGTCTTTCACCCAGAAGAGAAGATATCTTAAGTGTCCTGTGGTTACAGAACTGTTCTGTGTTTCCCTGAGACATTCTGAGTTTAGATATCATTTAATGAATCAGCAGTAACAGTAGATGAGCTCACTTACTACGAAGTCTGTCTTGATTAGTTTTCTAACATGTTCTTCTCTTATAGAAATGTCAGTTTCCTTGGGGATCTAGTCTTCTGGAGGTGTATGCAGTTTTGTGCAGGTAAATGGTGGGGTATAAGGCCTTCAGCAATTCCTTTGTTTTCTTGGGAAAGATATTTCTAAGTCAGTAATTTCATATGTTCATGTTTCCCTCTTCCCAAATGTTTTTCAGCTGGTTTCTTGTTTTTCTAAATTTAAGAGCAAAATATTTGCACATCTTTTCTTACAAAGTAATTGTGGAGTAAATTATTTGTTCTAAGTCACTTCTCATATCATACCACCGTTAACTCATTGGTCAAAAGTTTGCCTTGCAGACACCTTTACATACAACTTTGGAGCTGGATGTTGCTTATGTTGTGTTATGAAATGAATGAGTGAGTTTCAGTTCTCGGTGAAAATACACCCCAATTTCAAATGCCAGCTCCCAAGAAAGGGCTGCACTGAGCCCAAAGCAGTAACTAAATACAATGTTCAAATGGAGCACAATAGCAGATAGCTTATCTCATGCATTTAGCTGTGATGTGGTAGAGTTCTCTCTTATTTTGCTTATTTACTCCTAAGAAGGAGATGTAACATTAGTCCTTATGAGAAAAGTGCTGTGATTCTGAGGTTGGTTTGTGGGGTCTTTTGGGGGATATGTGTGTATTTCTTTTCAGACTAAAGATTCTCAGAGGTCTTATGCTTGCTTGTTCTTTCTTTTATTTCAGTCATTCCATGGATATCTGTTCATTAATCTATCTTCCAGAGTTCCCCATTCAAATAGAACCATCTATCCAGAGTTCCCCATTCAAATAGAACCATCTAGTTAATCCCTTTCCTTGGAGTTTTCCATTGAATTTTTTTTTTTTTTTTTTTTTTTTTTTAGTTTTGCTCACATATTTTTGCATGCAATTGCAGCAAATTTGCTGCTTAGAAGATTTGACTGTGGAAAGAGAGTGACGAAATGTTTAGGAGTTAGTTTCAGGAAGAAAACTGGTAGATACTATTAATCCAAGTATCTTTTAGCCTTTTCACAGAATGCTAACAAAGTCCCTTTTAAAGTCTTCAGTAGCTTTTCCTGAAATGAAGCCATGGCTCATTAGAGAACACTAACTTGTCTCTAATATACTGAAGAAAGAAAAATATCTTACACATCCACTTGTCTTCAGCAGCAACCTAAATCCCAAGGATTCAATGTGCCCCGAGATAGCTCTTGCAAGTGACTGCTCAAGATATGGTATGTTTTTAAGCAAGTCTTCAAAATCAGGTAGCTAAAAAGGGGTTTGTTTTACAGTCTGGATGTTCACATGCAAACCGTGAGTGAGTGCCAGTATGTCTGCCTGAATTTGCACATACACGTTTTTGTCCAGATCCAAAGCCTGGGCTCTCAAAGTGCAAGGCAGGTGTTTCTTGGCTGCTTCTGGCAGCGCAGGGCCTCCTTGTGTTTTGAAATGCTTCCCATGGCATTGATAACACATGCAACCCCGTTTAGTTTAGATCTTCATAAAGTTTCTAATGTACATCTTGCTAAGCTTTTCAGGCATTCATGTAACTGCTGCCTTTTTGTTGGTATCATTTCAAAATGCATGGTAGAAGCATAGACATTCTATAGGGTGTGAAGGTCTCAAGGTGAGGAAGGAAACAGAGCTGAGGCTGGGAGGATGCAACTCCAAAACCAAATAGTGGATCTTATGAATGTTGGGACTCTGCATTGAGGCAGTTTCCACAGCATGCTAAAGGTATTTACTCTTTTTGGTTTTGTTGGGCACTTACAGCTGAGAAGAAATCTCCTCACGAGGCAGGCTATGATGCATTTCTCTGTGGTTCAGGTAAAACGCCTCTTCAACACCTCTTCAGTTTGTGTTGGGACTCAAATACCTTTCCTGCTCTGCCCCTCCATTGCATGATAAGAAATGTTTGTTTATAGAGAGTCTGTTGCTGTTAGTAACTTAGCTGCACTTAAGTGAGTTTTTGCTTTCCATTTGTTTAGTTATGTTTCTCTAGCTTTGTTCTAATGCCACCTCATTATTCTTCCTCCTAGTTCTTCTGAAGTCAGCCCATTTGCTACTGTGCACATCCACAGAGTGAGTGATGTTTAAATGCTTACTGAAAATTGCGTTACATGGATGGGTCCTACGGGAAAGAGTCGTCAGTTTGCTCTGGTTGACTTCTTGTTTTGAAAGCTGGCTTTCCTTTTGACTGAGAGAAAGTGTTACTGGAAATGTCACTGTCCTAATTAGATTTTTATTTTATATATCTGAAAGTAGTAGCTTTATGTCAAAGCTGACATTTTAAAAATTAAATCAGGGGCCATGCGGTGGCGTGGAGGTTGGGAAATGGCACTGTGACCCCTTTACCCTTAAACTAGCTGTCTTGAGTTCAGTTCACTTGGGTAAGGGTCAAATCATTTTCCATTAGTTTCCATTTTTGATATCTCTGTGATTCAGTGCCTTCAGTTAAGTTCCTAAAAGGCAACTTTTCAAATCCCTTCTCTTTGCTTGCAGCTTTTTGACTTCTGTACAGGATCCCAAGCTCTGAAACACCTGTTTTGTCACTAGTTAAAGAGCTGCTTTGGGAGCTCTTGCTCCAGAGACGGTGTGCAGCACTGGAGAAACAAACTTCTGTTCCATTTTGTTTTCTGATGTAGCGGTGCAGTGGAAGCTGATCCCTCTTTCCCTCAGTATCTCTCCGTGTTAGCCAAGTACCTGAACAAAGTGAATTTCATCCGAGGTGGTGTTTCAAGCATTGTGCGTATGAATGGCAGGTCTGTGACCAGTTTGGGGGGTGCGTAGATCAGTAGCCTGGTTGATGGCTTCATTAGAGGAGAAAAAATCCACCGATGCCTGGGCCCACTTTGGCAGAAGTTGTCATACAAGTGACACAACTGACTTTTCAAAGTGGCAGATGAGCTGAATTTCAGCTTTGAAATGTATTTATATTACTATCCTGTAAGAAGGCATTAGTCAGCTTACTTTGCTGATTCTCTAGTGGGTTCTCATTAATGGTGACTTTGCTTTTATGGCTGATGTTTAAAAGAATCCTGAGACAAAGGAAACATTATCTTACAGGAGTAGCTGTATTGTACAACCTGTCTTATTTATGTGCCATGTTTTATATCAGTAATATAAAACTGTTTATTTCAGTAGTGCCTCTGTAATATTTCTGAACTTGGGTATGTCTCAGTTTTGTCCATTTTCCAGAATTTTTCTGGGGATGATGTTCCCTGCCACCATCCCCCTCTCCTGGTTGTCCATGTCCGAGGCTGGCCAGGGCTGAACGAAAGGCAGATTTACCAGGAGTTCAAAGCTCTTTGTCGCTTTGATGTCAGGCGACTTTCAAAGAACCAGTTTCTTATGCTCTCCAATAAATTTAAGCAGTGAGTGACTGGGAAGTCTTATTTTGTCCCTTGAGCCTCTCTCATACAAACCTTCATCCCACCCTCCCTCTTTTGTGACAACTCTAAGAGATTCCTGTCCCGAGCTGTGGGATGTTACAAGCAGCTTGCAAGCTGTGGCTTATCACATCTGCTTTCATTGCAGAGTCAGGCTTGTTTTGCGAGATTATAAGCGTCACCCTCACCTGCGGGTTTCCGTCTATCGCCACTGGAGGCACTCTCCTGGCGTGAACTGCCTGCTGCAGTGAGTAACGAACGCCGCAGGAACCGGGAGGGGAGAAGTGTTCCTTTCGGGGTGCCTGGCACAGCAGCTGCCTGTGCTCTTGTGCAGTGTTGTTCTCCTGGGAGGCTGGCAGAAGAAAGGGTTCAGGAGCAGGTTTGCTTGCTGACTTGTGAGCGTTCATCCCTGGGCAACTGTACTTCTTCATCCAGATTAACTGGGGAATGTTATCCCATAGATAGCACAGAACTATGTATGTGCTGTCATTATGGACAGAGGGTTATCTTATGATCTGTAGTTGTAGTGCTGGCTCTAATAAGCTTGAGGAGAGGGAGGCAGAGTCTCCCAGGGGTGGGATGGATGTGGGGGTTTTTTTTACAGCAGAGTTGACAGTTCAGTAGTAGGAGAGGATTCCAGATTTCAAGTGCACCCCTCTTGTGAGGTGGTGACAACAGTGCTCATGCAGGGTGAACTTCTGGCCTGACACAGTTTGGAAAACAATCTCAGTGCTTAGTAAGAACAAAATTAAGCCCTAAATACAAGTAGCCTAACAGCATTTTATTATTCTTGCTCTTTAGAGTCTCTGGTGTTGTGGCACTGTGGTCTGTCTTGGCCTTTGTACTTGGAGGAGCTCCTCACGGCGTGTTCTAAAGGACTGCCTTACAGATGTGACATGAAGAACTTCTTGTGTTTGCCTGTGGTTTGTTTTGTTTCGTTTCACTTCACTCAATAAATTACGATTAAAGAAAAGCTATCAATGGTGGCTTTAATTGCTTTCTTGGAAATGTGTTTTCAAAGAGGATGTGCTGGTTTCCAATTTGTTGTATTTTTTAATCTTTTCAAAGTATAGTCCCCCCTGAAGAAGGAGATATGCTTCTTTCAATAACTAATTTACTTTGATCCTCTGTTGGTTCTTCACAGCTATTCATAACCCCAGTTTGTTCCCAGTGCTTGTGCTGCTGCATAAAACACATTTCTGATGAAGTTTGGGAAGTTACGAAATGAAAGAGGCTATTTTAGCTTCAGTTGGAAAGCAGGGGAAATGTCAGTGTTTGCCAAACGAAAATGAGCAGAGTTGATGAAGAAACTACTGTTGGGGCTCACAGAAGATGCTGGGGAATAGTAAATAATCTGCAGTGCTGTCGGTGTTGTGCAGAGGTATTTTCAGTGGCAGCATAGCTGGGGGTAGACTTGGGTAAGTGGAATTTATCAGCTTCCAATCTGTATAATACATCCAGGTCAGGTGAGTTGGCACACACTGCTGTTTCCTTCCAGCGCACAGCATGTGATCAGTCCTTTATCCAAAAATACCATGGGACATTCTTTGTTGATCGGTTTCTTTGATAGAGCTGGAGTATTTGTCAAGCCAGGGACTGTGCTCTTCAGGAATCTTTCTTAGTAATTTCCTTCTCAAAAACAGCTTCCTAATCCATGGTTTGCAAATAATAGTCCCTAGATTTCATTAGTCAGACCTAACTGGATGGGCCCCATGATCATCTAATGTGTAGAATCTGCCTTTAATTGTAAGATGCGAGTTGCTGCAAGGCACCTTAAAGCAGCAGCAGGGTGTTGCACAGCAACACAGTACTGCGATGTGCCCCAGCATCATGTGCTCTTTGCTGCTAATTGCTGCTCTCTAGGAGAAAAGGGCAGTGTGTCTTCAGACATGGCTCTCGAGTTCCGCACAGCCTGTGGTTTACAGCTCTGATTTCACAAGCCAGCTCCTAGCCAGACAAGTGACTGAGTTTTTGATGACCTTTTTCATTTTATAGTAACCCCTTCAGCAACGGGGTTCTCTGTCACAGTGTTCCTTCAACTGCCAGTGTAAGTATCTCCCTGTTTACTTTGTAATGATTTTTTGTCTTCTTAGCACCATTAGACACTCCCTTTATGTCAAGGAGAGCACAGGCTTTGCGTGTTGCGTAGATCACTTGCTGTCCAGAACCTTTTAAAGAGATCTGTCAGTTAATCAATCAGACATACTACACACAATTCCTATGAAAATGGATAGCTGGGGGCTAGTCTATCAGCAACTTCTAACTGTGGGAGCAGATTTGCAAGTTTCTCTGAGAGACTGCAGATCAAGGTAAAGTCACCCTGAACATGCCAATCTGGCTATTCCAACCCCAGCTCTTGCTTCTGCTCGAGAACAGGGAATTGTTACTAATTGAAGTTGAAAGTATCAGAAGTAGTTCAGGTTATGCCTGTTCCTGTGTGCCTTCTGTAAGGAGCAAGGGGTACTTCTGACTGGTGAAGCCAGCTCAAGGTGGTACAGCCTGCCTTGTAAATCTGGCTCTGAAGATGGACGGGTTAAAGTTGCTGAGTGGCAGCTCAGAAAATCAAACCTAAGACAATGATAAAACCACAGCAAAGTCCCTCACAAGCAGCTACAGGATGCCTGCTTCTCAGCACTGAGACACTCGTACTTCAGCTGCAAGGCTTCAGAGGATAATTCTAACCCTCAATGAAACAAGATGTTAGAATTCAAGTTGTGAAGGTGAGCATTGAAAGTATATCCCTGCAGATGGAGCACTGCAGATCACAATATATTCCAAAAACAATTAGATTTTTTAATACATTGGTTTTTATTTGATGTGTTCAAGATTACGTATGTGGGGCTTGAGAGAACATCTGTGCTCTGGGGAGAAGGCAGGGAAAAGGCAATGCTCTCTAAATTTTCCTTCATTTTTGCTTCTTGTGGCTTCAGTGCTGATATGGCAGATACACACTGGCACTGGAGGAGAGCAGGATTCACCTCTCTTGAAAGTCATGGTATTCTTTTTATATAGAAGAAAATTTTATACACTCCTGTGCTTTCTAACAGTGTGAATCAATGATTCTTCTTAATATTATGCACTCATTCATAACACATCACAGATTAAAACCTTGGTGTATCTTGGAATGGTGAGGTTGCAAACGTCTTGCAGGATGAATTGAGTAAAACAGCCTGGTGCTAAGTGCTTGTATCACTCACCCCTAGATAGCCTGACAAGCTGAAATGCCTTCAGCTGTATGGCAGCACCACAGCCAGTTCAGAGCTTTGTGTGCTGATGAAGGGTATGCCCTAAACATGGGAAAACCCTGCTCTACAACTGCTCTCTCAGCACGTGTCTGTGCTGTTCTCCATGTGCAGCAGTAGATCTGACTTTTGTTTTCTGGTTTTATATCCCTTTATCCTATGGCAGCCCCTCTCCACTGGTTGCTGTGATCCTCACCACTGGAGATCCCCTCCCAGAGGATTAATTGAGGGGCAGTGCATGAAATGTTGTAGCCATATTTCTTCAAACACTCCTTATGCTTAAAGGACCTTATCTGTGCCTTAATCCTAGAGACAGGTGGAGCTGTCAGAGTAGAAGATGGTGATTGCAGGGCGCAAGCTGGTGCAGGCAGAAAGCAGAAGCTCAGCAAGGATGGAGACTGGAAGAAGAACACGTGCAGGCAGAGGTCATGGAAGGGAAGCTTTTCTGCCGGAGGTCCTTGAGGATCTGGGAATTCATTGCAAGGTAGAAGGCCATGAAAAGCAGAGAAAAGTCGTAATGCTGGGATGCGTGGGGGATGAGGGAAAAGTTATGCTCAGTGACTCTCACCCAGCTCATCTGTGCTTTCTCTCACTGCAAAAACTACCTTGTTGAAGTCTGTGGTTTTAACGAAACCAGTACTTCAGTCACCATGTGAGCACCTTTGGGCTCTCCTGCGAATGAGCATGGGGCACTCGCAGCTCTGAGGGGTACTTGGGCAAAGGCTGCTCTCTGTGAAGCAAGGCACTGCACACTGAAGATGGAGATGGGGCTCTCTGCATAGGACAGCCAAGGGCCTCCTCACACAGAAGTGACTGACACTTCTGTTTCTGGAGCAAGTGTGCTAAGCCATAGACCTATACAAGTCTTTCTGCAGCCGAGCTTTAAAAGAAAATGGCAATAGCAAGTCTGTTGGCAAAGAACCTAATGTCAGTGCTGTAAGTTAGGCTTGCTTTCAAAATATCTATCAGCTGGAAATCTGCAAAAGGTAATGGTTACAATGCAGGAGAAACGTATGGTGTCCTGGCAGAAGCACATCCACTTAAAAACCAGCCAAACAACAACCAATAGTGCTATTTACAGCATGAAAATGGGTTATTAACACCACCCAGGCACACACAAATTGAGGAAATCCTACAGTATTTCTAAGTTTGGACTTGGTCCAACCCACTGACACCCCTGGTGTTCACCTGTGTTTCTACACAGAGGGAGAGTAATTGTCAATCCTCATTCCATATTTTGAAGTAATACAAACTTAATTTACCTGTCCCATAAACCATGGCGGTTGTGATCAGACAGAGCTCATAGCATGGTCTGGGCTTGCTCTAGAAGATGCTGCTAGAAATCTCTGCTTTGCCTCCAGCTTTTGGTTACCAAAGTTCATGCTGTCTAGAATTTCTCATTGTTTAACAAGCTGCTTGCTAACAAGTGCAGCCAGCGTAACCAAATCAGGCAGTCTTCCACTCACCCACTGGAACTTGTTTTTGCTGTGCATGGAATATGTACAATGGGCTCTGCCATTCCTACATAAATGTGAGGATCTGCAAACCTAGAGGCTCCCACAGCTGCCCGCAGTGCTCAGAACTTGCCCCCTCCCCTGGGATGAGGAACTGAAGCAGCTTGATGTAATTGTTCCATAGGGCCACTGGGTCATGGGAACCGATGCCACAGGAGACACGCTGGGCTCCTGGGCCTCCCCTGTGGTCCTGCAGCCTCCAGCAGCTGGGCAGCCTCCAGGGGATGGGCTGGGGCTGGGGCTTGGGCTTGGCAAAAGGTGCCCAGGGACTGGCTGCAGCCAGAGGGATCCCTGTGGTGGGGATCTTGCTCTCGCTCCACAGCTTGCATTGATGAATATCTGACGTGTTGTAACTTAGCATGAGAGAAGAGCATGGTGGTGGGGGACAGGAACGCAGCTAATGCTCTTCCTAATCCCACAGGCACTTGTCACCAGCTTCAGACTCCCAAACACGTGTACAGTCTGGCTGGCACCTCTGACTCCACACACACTCCCTACTGAGTGTCACTGCTGCAGGAATCAGTCACGCCTGCTGGTGGCTGTTGGCCCATGGTGGGGTCACACTGAGCAGGAGGCAGGGCTGCTGCTGCTGCACAAAGCACTGGAGATTCTGGAACCTTCAGCTGCACATCACTTCCTCCTTGCTGAAAGTTACCACCTCTCTCAGGGTTTTGCACATTCACCCTTTAATCTGTAACATCAGCACTAAGCCTGTCCAGCTGACCAGAGACAGGCGAGAGGGCTGGAGCAGCTGACATGACGAGCTCACAGCCTGCAGCACGGGAGCTTTCACCACAAAAACAGAGCAATGTTTTGAAAAAGAAAAGCAGAAAGCAGATAGTTCACTTTAACTTTCCAAAACCTGCCTTTCTTTGCCAATGGAAAATGCTTTGTTTCTGTCACACTGCTTGTTTCCCCTCTCCTTCAAATCTGCTTGTGCTGAAGGCTGTGAAGTCTTCCTCAGTGACCTTGTGCGGTGAGTCGCTATCTTTAGAGGCTGGTACTAACAGCTGATAACGTTCAGTGCTTTGTGGGATGAGGGGCTACATTTTCCATGAGCCATGGGTTTCATTGTGATTTGTCTCCAAGGATCTAACTGGTGTGCTGATGTCAATGCTTCTCTATACTCTGCAGAACAGGGGAGAGGTTGGCTGTGTCACAGGCTTCTGCTCCCTGAGCCTGTGCCTCCTGAGCCTTGAGACACAGACTCAATGCATCTGTTGTGAAGAAAGGCTGGGCACTCAGCTCTGCCACTGTGACCTTCCCAGGGTGTCCTGGGTTATCTCCTGTCAACAAAGGCGAAGCACCCCCGTATCAGTCTGCTTTTAGACAGCTAGCAGGGAATGCCCAGGGGCATTTTAAAGTATATAAATAAGAATGAAACTTTACCATTGCTCTTTAAAAATAAGCCTATGAAAACTGGAAAAAAATAAATAAGTTTGGGATGAAATCCTTATTCTGGTACATTTGATCTTTGAATTTTGAATGAAATGGCAAAAACCCTTTATGCTGTTTAAATACTTCTTTGTGTACTCCACTACTCAAAAAGACTCAGAAAAATCTGAGTACTAGATGTCCCTGATGTAAAACAATAACCAACCAGTACTGCAATTCAAGTTACTTTTCTTCTTTTGTAAGCAAAGTAGGCTAGGAGACATTTGCTGAGACTCCTTTTTTATGCTGACAGCACCCACACCTACCATCTCCCAGCTGCTCTTGCTGGGGCACAGTGTGAGCCTTGTGGCAGCTTCTCGTGTTTTTCAGCTCCCTTGAATGAGGAACTGTGAGCATAAGGGCGTACACTTGCTATTGCAATTGTTCAGGGCTGCTCTGGTCCCCAGGGAATCGCAGGAGATGGCTGCCTTCCTTCTCAGACAACTCTCTTGCTTGCAGAGTTTGCAAAGCAAAGCAAATGGGATGCTGAAGGCTCCACTGCTCAGTCCCAGACATAGCTATGAAATACATTAAAGCTTAATAAGCAGATTTCACTAGTACTACTGCTGCAGGCACAGTGCTCGAATCCAGAATTCCCAGGAGCAGAACATTTGCAAAGCAAAATATACTGATTTTATTTCTTTTTTTTACCCTAAGGTGAGGCAAAATCATTAATGTGCTGAAGTAAGTGGGAACACAGGATCAGGAGAGCTCTCACTTCCCAAAGACCAATTTCTTGTTATTATATTAATACCCTCCCCAATATTTAAGCTGATCCTACTCCTTCCTGAAAACATTCAGGATTTTTTTCTCACTCTTCTCCCAGCTTGTCCAGAAACTGCAGTTCTCTGAGGACGAGATCAGTTTGGAGCCCAGATGTACTATCATGCTAGAGGTGATATGATCTTCTCAGCCAGGCCAAGGCGCTCTGACGCTTTCAGATTAGATAATGTCTGACATAAGTAACCATGTAATTTCCTAACTGAAGGGAAAAAGTGTGCTTCACAGGAAGTTTCCTTTAGGTTTTTAGAGCAAAAATGTAAGTCAAGACTCAAGCAAGTTTCAGGCTGGGTCTTGTTCCCAGTCAAGCCAAGGAGTTAGCTTTGCTGGATCTTTTGATGGGAGCTGCTGCTGTAATTAAAATGTTTAAAATATATGCTTAAAAATAATTACTTTTATCTGGAATAATGCTGGCATGCTAATTTTGGTGGAAAATGGGTAGTTGTGCATGAGAGAAATTGCACACAGTCAGTGGCAGCTCCCATGCTCCTGCCAAGAGGAATCCCAGCTAATCCTGCTCATGACTTCTACACCAAGTGGGTTAGTGATGAACCACAGTCTGTAGAAGAGTTGTGTGGGAGCAAGAGCGAAAGGCAAAGCCAAGGCGGGTCACTGTGTGTGCTCTGACAAGCTCCAGGGTTGACATTGGAACTGGAGGGCCAGCATAAAGCCTCTGAACAGGTAATGTTTCCTCAGTGAATCTAAAGGGTTAAAATGAAAGCGATTTTCTTTTCTGCCTAAATTAGGAAAGCGAATAAAATCCTGAGATCCCCTGGTTTGTGTGTATGTCTGAGTCCTAGAAGACCTGTTCCAAATAAAGACTTCATGTAAACAACTTGACAAAAATAAATCATCCAATATTTCATATGAGGTAGAAGGAGCACAGTGTAAGAGGGGGTGAAGGCAGCCCCCTGGAGCCAGGGGATGATTTTGGAATGAGTGTTTACAGAGAGAAGATCTTTGACTGCTGGTGGCGTGACAAGAGAAGGGCAAGGCCAGGTTGGACGGATTCTTGGGTGATGTGGTCTAGTGGAAAGAACCCCCCATGGCAGGGGGGTTGGAACTAGATGATCTTAAGGTCCTTTCCAACCCTAACTATTCTATGATTCTATCAAGCAGCTTATGATAAGACTGAGTGTGGAGAACCACTGGGTAGAAATGAAATTATGAGATGTTGCAGGGAGATACTGAAGACACGTGGTCTTCATACCAGTTTTACTTGTGCTTTGAGGGCTCTGTCTGCACTGAAGTAAAGGAAAAAGTCACATGGCTTTGTTCTTTAGGGTTTTTTCCTTTCTATCATTCTTCTATTCATTTACCCAGTCTCTCAAGTCTTGTATGGCACTTCAGGTTGTCACAAGAAGGAAGTTAACATCTCAAGGGAGAGCTGCAGAGCACATAGGTGATGAGAGGAAAGGCAGAACAAAAAAGATAATCAAGAAACAGACATAAAGGAAGAAGAGAAGAAATAAAAAGCTGCAGACATTGGAGTAATATGGAAGACAAAGGAGGCACAACAGGCACTTTAGCGCTGCTTATTCTGCTCCTTTTGCTTTGTCCAATTCAACACAGGGCTGAGAGTTTGAAGCCAATGCAATGGCAGAAATACTATTTTAAGGTCTGTTTGTTTTCAAATCAGCTGTTGAACAGACGATTTGACATCCCAGGCCTTTGCCTAGCCCCAGGAGGGCATCTCTGGCTTCTGCATCCATTAGATGCTGAAGTTACCCAAGAGCAGAAGGGGCAAGGGCAGAGGCCCAGAAAGGAAATGCTTCCCCACTTTTCCCCAGAAGTGCTTCCAAATCCTCATCTGAGAAAAACAGCTTGGCTTTAGCATATGAGAAAGAAATGACCCCAGAAGGGAGGGGCCACCTGTGCCCATTCCAGAACAATTTTGACTCTTATGCAACATTTTGTATGGGAAGAAAGGCTTTTCAAAGTACACTTAATTCTCCTCGTGGTGCTATAACAGCCATATCCAAGAGCAGTACAGGGGGCTGATCTGCTTTTGATACAAGGGTACATTTGAGACATGTGAGCAACGAGGGAAAATACAAGTATTGCCACTCAGGAAGATTGTGCTGGTTACTGCAGCTGGGGAATGCTCTTGGCTGTGAATTAGGATAAAGAATGTATCTCATGTTGCATTAACATAAAGGCCTGTTCTCGGAAGCCAGAAGGTATAATTAGTCTTACTCAATCACACGTTTCCACTAGGGAAATCTGTTTCACCACCGACACAAGGGATGAATGCTTGAAAAGCCCAGCCTTGTTTCGCCTGGTGCGACATGCATGCAGGGAACCCGCACCTGCAATTTAATGATCATCATGAGAAAGATTTGCATTTGCAATTATGGAACAGACAATGCCACCCCCTCAGCAGTTTTTTCCCAGCTGATGAGAATGTGAGGACTTGAAGCATTAAACCCTTGATTGAAAAAAGTGCCTGAACACAGGCTTGAATTTAGGTGCTGTGATTTAAGCCATGCGTTCACACCGTGCTGACTTGAGCTTACCTTTCCGAAGAGTTAGTGGTTTGTATCCCATTCAAAGCTTTTGTATTCAGAGGCTCCACCCTGATCCCATCCTCAAGTACACATACCAGCTTGCTTAAGTAGCTGAGAAGATGCAAGAATCCCCTGCAAAACTAGTTGGCTGGGATCAGGAAGGACCCTACAGCCTGAGGCTTATTCCCTGTTGTTGGGCTTACAAATTCTGTGCTGTAGTTTAACACTGCCAAAACAGGGCTAGTAATTGCCCATGGAGACTATCACAGGTGATAAGGAACAAAAATGCATATTTACAGGTCCTGGCCAGCAGCCTCCCATATTGCCTCCTCTGTCACAGCACAGTCAACAAACCAATGGTCGTAATCCAAGAGACACAGACTCTTGCCAGGTGAGGGATGAGCCCCACTGCCTCGTTATCTAGACATAGTGCTGCATGTGGCTCTTGGTGTTAACCAGCCACTGTCTCCATGGCTCTCCTGGAGCTCCCCATCATGCCCTGGTTATTGCCAGTAGCGAGTGAGTGCCACAACCTCCCTCATCATCACTATGCAGGGGTATGGATACTGGTAATAGCACCAGCTTCAGAGATCCATTGATCTGTGTGGTCCTCAGCACCAAGGCAAGCTGTGGTGGTAGCAGGCAGGGCAGGTAGCGCACACCAAGGATGCCTCAGCGGCTCTGCTTTGGCACTAGACATCTGCACCTTGTCTGCAGGGCTAGTGGGGCACTGCTTGGCCCAGAACAGCGGTGACCTGCTGGTGATTGACCACTTTGAGACCATTTCCTTGCTGTATGCTTTTGCAGTTCAGCTCCTCCTGTATTAATTCCACTATACCATTTATTCAGAAAGGAGAGGTCAGCCTGTCACCCCTCCAGCACCTGTTTCAGGATTCTGACCCTGGAATCATCTGAAGGACGGCACTCAATCTCTATGCAGTGCCAAAAGACGGCTCTGGTTTTGGTCTTCACCCATCACAATATCTCCAAAACTTTACAGTGAAACAAAGAGATACAGTCCATCTAGTTACTGATCTCTTTACCTGATTTTTTTCCTCTGACTAATATGGTTTCTAAACCACCAACTATATCCTAATCTCTTACTGATTTTTCCTTCCCTTTCTCAAAAATACCACTAGAAACTAAGAGTTTCTTCACCGAGGAGAGTTGTAAGTTTATAAGTAAGTATTTTGGCAAGATATGTGTAAGTGTATAAATATTATGCATTTTATATACTATAGAGTCATCTGGAGTATTGGTACATTCAGCCTGATGAGGAGGCGTTGTCTAGCTCTGTGACTGACACCTTGTTATCTCTTTCCACCAATACATATTTGGAGGAGTACTAAGGAAATAGCTTTGCTGAGAATATATCTCAGATCAGAGCCTGATTTCTTTGTACCACAGCAGAACAGTCCACACAATGGTGTAGGTGGAGAAAACTCAATCTGTTATGGGTATTAAGTATGCCTTGAGTCACGCTTGTAAGCTCTGCTCCTAAATCACAATGTATATTCCTATCAATGGAAATGTGGGTGCAAACCACAACAAGGTATTAAAAGATTAGGCCAGGAACTGTGAGAAAAAAAATATAGGGCAGCAAGGCAGAGAAACAGGACAGATGATACAGTGCTGCTGACCTTCTAGCTTTTTAACCCAAGTGCCTTATGAGCAGCTGAAGTGCAGTTAAGTGCTTCCTTGCCAGGGCTGTATCCTGTGTGTTTTCCTGGGACTGTGCTGGCTAGGGGGCTGGTGGTACCTTGAACATTTCTATGTTACCCTGGCTCTCCCCTGCACAGCCAGCTCAGCTCCACTCCAGCCCACAGTGGGTGCACAAGCAGACAGTACAGCCCATGTGGAACATGCCTTTGAAGACCTTACTGTGGCTGGCTCCACTGTGGTCAGCAGCATGGACTGTACGGCCAAGTGCCACACAGAAATGCTGGTGTGTTGTTCGTAGGGTAAGAAAAATCATGTGTCCTTGATATCAAAAGATAAAGAGAAAGCATGACAAGATAGAAAAACATAGTCCTAGGAAATGTGTTCCACAGGAAATAAAGGCAGCAATATCCCTGGAATTCTGAGGAAAATATTTTTTGTTAACAAAAGACAGAGGCTTCAAGTGAGTCTGAACATATCTTAGTTGATGGAAGTCCCTGTTAAGGAGAGGGAGAATGTGGAGATATCTTTAACCTCTCCACATCAGAGAATGAAGGAACCTGATGTTTTGATGCAGGAAGAAGAAATAGAATTCCTAAAAAATGCAGAACTTCAGGTTCTTTACCTGCAGCTGCAGTTCAGTTGGTTGTTGCTCACCACCTAACCTATTCTGTGTTATCTCAGTTCTGCAGAGCAAATGCTGTGACCAAACCAACCTATGAATAGAAGAGAACAAGTCAATACTGGTTTTGGAAGCAAACTAATGACACAGCTAGTACAGACGTTCACACTGAACCTTTGGCAAGATGAACCACCACCTCACTGTGGGAGACAGAAATCCTGAAACTGGAGTCCTCAAGAGCAGCCTTTGTTCATGTGCAGGGGATGAATTGTTACCTGGTTTACTGACACTGATTGCTATGGCTTTGTGATGAATTCCCACAGCTGAGCATCTTGTCCCATTTCTGTTGCAGGTATAAAGGAGAAAGCTGGAAAAGTTGGAAAACTAAAAAAGCCAAGACCGCTTGGTTTTACTGTTTTATAATCAGACTTGTTTCTTATTGTTTGGTTAGGTTGAAGTAATAGGTGAATTCCTTGTTGGTTGATGAGAAACTGAACATGAGCAGGCAGTGTGCGCTCGCAGCCCAGAAAGCCAACCGTATCCTGGGCTGCATCAAAAGGAGCATGGCCAGCAGGGGGAAGGAGGTGATCCTGCCCCTCTACTCTGTTCTCGTGAGACCTCACTTGGAGTATTGTGTGCAGTTCTGGTGTCCTCAACATAAAAAGGACATGGAGCTGTTGGAGC
>WYDI02006688.1:0-51748 GCA_009867235.2 Psittacus erithacus
TAAAAACATTGGTATTATCAGCACTGTTCCCAGACTGAAAGTCAGAAACACAGCACTGCACCAGCTACTAAGAAGGAAAAAAATGACTGCTACTGCTGAACCCAGGACAATGTGGCAGGTTGGTAAGTATGCAAATGCTGAATCCACATCCTCAGTTCCAACGGTAGGCAAATTCAATGAAGCTGTATCTATGTTAACATGTACGTTAAATATCTGTAACCATTAATGGGGAGGTGCAATTCCAAAAGGCTAGAGATGGCTTATTCTAAAGTAGATACATAATGGAAGCTCGGTGCACAGGTTTGTTATAAGCAATGTTTTGGCACTGGTCTTAATTTTTTTAATTCCAGAAAGAAAGAAAATTAGATTAAAAAGGCAGTTTCAGAAATACAGGCATTCTTCATTCTAGAAAAAGCACACAGACTGCCCTCTTACTGTAACATAGTTCAAATGCAACTGACTTGTCTTCAGTTTTAATCTGCCATTTACAACCTCACATCTTACGGTCCCACGCTTTGGAGCTGAGGCAATGACACCTAAGTTGCATCATTTATTAAAGACATAAAACTTTAGCTAACTCTCCTGAAGTCACTGAGTCAAGGTAAGAGTCTACTGAAACGCAATTAAAAGGACAAAACAGGACATTAAGCCTGTAAAAAAATTAAACCAACTGCACAGTGGCAGGGAGATGAAGAAGAGTATATCTCTCTGAAGAGAGAAATGTAAGAAAGTGTATTTGTGCATTAGCAGATCATGAAGTGTCTGAGACCTAACAGTAAAAAATGGATCTGTGATGATTTAGGTTGTGTTTTGGTTTTCAGTCAAAAGTGCTCTTGCAGCCAGCTGTGGATGCCCACACAGAATTATCATCTATCTATCGTGCTAACATGAATACCCTGGTAACTGGCAAAACTAAGCATCCCAACACAAGTCTCTAGGCTACCACCCAGCAACTCGCTTTACAGCTTCTATTCAAGGATGCAGAGGAAAGAGTATAAGTTCCAGCAGTCCTCAGGACACAGTAGCAACCTTACTCAAAAGAGTGAAAAAAATAAAACCCCTTTCTGATTAGCGTTCTAAAAAAAGAATAATAATGATTAAGCCCATTTATCCAAACTCAATAAGATTATATATGTTTGTTTCAAATATTACATTAAGAAATGTTGAGCATTTTCCAGTTAAAAAATTAGAAGCCAGTCAGTAAAAACAAGCGAACAGAAACAAAATACAAGACTATGAGAAATAGTTTCCATAGTTCCTGAACTCTTTTTATAAGAAAATAAAGGTTATTATTAAGCAGTCAATCTGTCCTGACTCAGAAAAAAAAACCAAACGATGACTATCTCTTTTCCACTGGTTTGATATCCCCAGTGTATTTTGGAGCTTCTTTTTCCTTTTAACCTTGGCAGAATACAAAAAACACAAAGGCTGAAAGGCAACATTATTTCATTGCACTTTCGTAAGGAATAATGATTGTTTCCAGTTTTCATCTGTTTAGATTTTTAAGAGCTGATACATATTATTATTAGACCTTAGGAAGTTTGGAATTGCTAAATTCACCCCAGCCCAATGTAATTTTAAAGTGAACAATCACAATACTGCTCATACACAGACAAATCTATAAATAATTGTAATGTAAAATTACATGGATGTAATGTAAACATAAATATACAATTCCATGCATAAAGACACCTAATGCTGAAACACACTCACTGAATCACCAAGAGAAGCAAAAGAGAAACCTCCCTTTTGTTGAAGCCTTGTTTCACCACTCAAATATATGAGAATGCTTTGATCTAACAAAATGTCATGCGGCCCTCAAATACGTAAGAAATTGTTTCTCTTATGTAGGGGAGTGGCAAGTTATCTCCTGAATACATTGGAGAGAGAATACATTAAGTTTGACTGGACCCTAGACAGTGGCTTTGCTCTGATGTACAGGGATGCAGGAAGACAGACTCTCTAATGAGGTGTAGATACAGGGAGAGATGCCTTTCAGAGTTAATCTAGGTATTAGCAGATTAAGTATGGTTTTCTCATCCTTCCCTCACCTGTGTCTTCAGTTGCATTGTCTTTTAAGAATGCTGTATGTACTTTATTTGCATTAAGAGGATTTTCAAAAGAGACTTACTAATTACCATGCATTCTTCATCTGTGAGTACCAAAAACTTGTAAAGCATCATGCTGAGGCACTTAAACTCATGCTCCTGCTCCTTGGCATGTAGAGGTCTTGCATGGTTTTTTTGAGATACTCACAGGGTAAGAGTGTACTCTTCATTCCAGTGGTGGTACCACAATGATAAGGAACAGAAGAAATGCCTTTCAGTGATCAGTAAGAAACTGGAAGTTCTCATGCACCAAGATACTGTGAATACAAGTGAATAAGATATTCAGGTAGCCACACATTAAATTAATAATCTTTTTACATTCCATGTTTCACATAGCATTTCTTGTTTAACCAGAAATTAATGGAGATACGAAAAATGTGAGGATATTGGAAAGTTTACTTCTTTTTAATACACACTATCCATATTAAAAATATGTATATGCAGAAAGACCAAGTGATTTGCTGGAGACAGCAAAGAAATACTATTGCAAGAAGTGAACCCAAACTATAGTATGCAGGTGCTGTACTTCATCCACAAACTTTATGTTTTGTCTGTGATGTCAAACATTTTAAAACATAAAAGCTATCATAAGATCTTCTATTTGGTGTGAGTGAACGCTGTAGGAAAAAAAAAGTATTTATGTTCAGTTTATATTCTAAATGCATCTTTTTTTCATGCCTGAAGAGGTCTGACACTTGATGAGGCTGAATCAGGTGATGCTGTCAGACAGACTTCACTCATACAAAGCTAATGATCATGTACTATGACTGTGCCCCAGTTAAAAGCTTTATCTTCTTAGGGATGTTTGCATTTCTGAGATGGTTTGTGATGTTAGTGAAAGGATCACAGAGATAGCGCACTTCAAAGCACTTGCCCTCTGCGGAGTATTGGTTACTTTCACAAGAGACCAACAGACATATTAGCTAGATGCAAAGATGAGTTAGCATGTTCCACTTATCAGAATTGATATTATTTCAAAGTTCTGACAAGAACAATTTTTGGAAAATACATACTCATTATCTCTCAGATATTTTGCAATATTTAATGTATAAGTTACCTCATTACAAGAAAGTGTTCATTCTTGCATTTATCCTTTATCTGAAGAAGTACATTGAGATACAGCAGACTGAAATCTCAATAAGATAAATGCACATATTTCCTCACATTAAGAAAACATGCAGATTTACGCTGACAACTGACAGCTACAAAGTTATAAAAATGGTAAACCTCTATTAAACGAACTACAGCACTAATTAAACACTGCCTACAAAATTCACCAGTCACAGCGGACAGGCATAGCTCTAGCATGCCAAGATAAGCCTTCTCCCGCCCAACTGCTGCTGAAGTACTTCATCGATCTTAGAGACTCTGCCATAGACTGGCAGATTAGTTCATTGCTCTCAATTGACTACAGAAAACATCTCTTTTTCTGTCAGTTTCAGTCTTGGTTTCTCTACTGAGGATATCAACTCAGTGGGCAAATATTCTGAATTATGCCACCGTGATTTTCTTGCTTTTATTACTTCCCCAGCTTCTAGCAATTCATTTCACTGCAGGCCACCAAATCCATGCAGATGATCCAGTAGAAAGTTAATCTTTTTTTCATCTGATCCATATCACCCAACCCAAGCATGAAATAATTTCACAGAATATGAGCTATATATAGCACAAGATGAAAATATTGTTATGTGGTACTTCACACAGTGGACCTGAATCTCATTAAAGATGAGTAGATACAACACACAGTATCCCAGGGAACTAGCTATTGAGGTAGCACTCATACTACCAAATGATACAGGTGAAGGTCTCAAGTCAGCCTGAACACCACCACAGCCAGATAGATCTCTGCTGCCATCCTGATAGTCAACAACTTATTCATGGTGATTTTGGCAGCTTCACTTGGTTACATCAACAAATTTCACTGAATCTCACTTGATTTGTTATTGATTTCTCAGAGGGTATATCTGAAGTAGCAATTTTAGTGATAGATCTTCTGAGTGGAAATGCAAGGCAATAAAAAAAAAAGCTTTGCTTGTAAAGTGGGACTCTAATAAACTGAATTGTGGGGAGTTTTCTGAGGCAAGAAAATCTTTGCAGGAAATCTGTCGTTTTGGAGTAAATGCAAATAGT
Source organism: Psittacus erithacus (assembly GCA_009867235.2). Lineage (NCBI taxonomy): Eukaryota > Metazoa > Chordata > Aves > Psittaciformes > Psittacidae > Psittacus > Psittacus erithacus. The sequence goes on from WYDI02006688.1 coordinate 4,239, forward strand.
TTCACACACATTATCTGCTTTACTAGAAATCTGAACTGTTTCAAATTCCAACACCCGACTATTAACAGATCTGAAAGCAGGTATCTTATCTTAAGCCTAGCATATTTGTGAAAGCTGTCATATTTGCTGACATACCAGAGACTGAACTGTGGAGCTGTTGAAGCAAAACAAAATGAGGGCTGATATAGCCCCAGCTAATAATCCTATATCAAACTGCAAGCAGATTCTTTCTACATAAGACATAAAGCAAATTCCACATTCAGTTGTTAATTGGTATTATGGCATTATGACATCTTCTGAAGGAGAGTAAAACTGTTAACATTCAAATAACTTGAATTTTTCCCTTCAGTATACTCACACTTGTGGAGTATCTTAAGCTGTTAGTAACAGAGCTGGCTGTTGCATAAACTGTATTTTAAGATTGAGCATAGTCTTTTAATCTGACTTCAGAAGAACATAAACCATGGTGCGCAATAAAAATTCTGCATACAAAAAACCCCTACATGGTTACAGCAGAAACTGTGAATGGGTGAGAGGCAGAGAAAGATACATGAAAAAGGATCCTTTATCACAAAAAGAAATATCTGCCCTTTTAAAGGCTTCACCCACAGCCAGTTATATGTGTAAACCCATAATATTTACCATGACTGCAAACATTTTAAGCGTTAATAATATTAATGAAAAATGAGTTGTCTCTATAATGACCTATAAATACAGACTTATACACCAACAACCAGTATAAAATTCACTAAAATCAAGGACTTTCCCTAAGAAAGCCCTTACACCCTGATTTTTATGCCACAATTCAACTCTTTGTTATTATATTGCTTATACATACCAGTGGTTTTTATGGACCAGCATCAACATTTTTGATAATTAAATCTAAAGTGTAACGTGTAGCAGTATCAAATGTGATTATTTCACATATACAGAAGTCTGTATATAGACAAAGGTGGGATTTTCTGGTTTTGTTTGGGTTTTTTTGAAGAAAAGCTATGTCTACACTGTAACCCCCTAAATTCATACCCTTTTGAGAATTTTAGATGGTGGGTATTCTAAACTTCCTATACTTTCATAATCATTAAACCAAATGCATTTGATGTATAGTAATGCCTGTTCTGGAACCATCTGAAACTAAAAAGAGCAATCCTAGAACAAATGTGCAAACCAGCGAACAAGTCATCTTCAGAGAATTTCCTTTTCCTTACTTCTCCATTTGCTCATGACAGCTCCAGAAGTCACTGCCAAGGGAACACATAGAAAACGCATTACATTTGTCCCTTGTAAACTTGTGTCAGCCCATTTCTAATGTGATAACCTATTTTGTTTGATTAAAATGCATAAAAGTAACTTTTAAAGTACATTCTGCTAAGGAATTTAATCCTTCTCCAGCAGAAGGGGGAATAGCAAAGAATGTTGTTGCTATTTGCATCTGCCAGCACTCAATAATTGCAATGCTTACATTTGGCTGGTATTAAAATTACTTGTCTCCTAGTACTTGACAATGCTTTGTTATTGTTTCAGGTTTCAAAGTTTTACAGAAGTTTCTCTTACACACACAGAAAGATTGCAGAAAACTAAGCACTGCGCATCCCATATATTAATCTACTGAGATCTGGAGGAAAGCTGCCATGACTAAGAAGAAACACATTTGTTTCTATATCCAACACAAATTAGATAATGAGAAAACCAATTTGAATTTATTTATTCAATCATCTGAAATGCCATGATTTCAGAGGCAACTTTGCCCAGTTACAGTGGCACGACAAAGAGTAAAATAGAAAGCCAAAGTCATGTATCCTTTTCTAACACTAACCAAAAATATAACTGAATGCAAATAGGTGAAGAACTTTCCTTATTTCTTGTTACTTTAATGGAAGCTCTATTATCCCACAATGCCCTACTTGTGACCTAGTTCTTTAGCTGATTGTATATCAGTTAGCTCAATTTTTTTTACCCCAGAAACACCACTATCTTCTATTCCATGATTTTCTGTTGGTGTATATTCTCATTTTTGGACAAACATGTACGTAACAATGTTGATTCAACAGTTATAAATAAAAAACTCTGATAAGTACACAGAGTCTTTACTGTCACTGCTCTTTGAACTAAGATTTTCAGTAATATTCATGGTAAATTTTTAGAATGGATGACAATTTAACTTGTCAAGTAATTTCAATTTGCTACAGTATCTCAGAATTTAGAAATAGACATCCACTTTTTCTGATATTCATGTTAAGAGCTATTTAAGTACAAAGAAAATCAGTACGCACCTACTTTCTCAGTATTCTGTGAACAACTTAAGCTTTCGTTTACTTTAAATAAGATTTCTGCAAAATTGAATTGCAGTAATTCTTGCTTGCAAAATGTGGATTTTACTGCTTCCTTCTTTGGACTTGCATTTCATATCAGCTGTCCTCCTTTAACAGTCATAAACCATTAGCTTCAGTGTATTTACTCCTGGGCTTGCAGATGTGTAACTAACATGAATTTGAAGTAACTAACATGAAATTCAGAAGGGTTTCAGACTAAGGAAACTAGTGACAAAAAACCATCTTTGTTTTCTCCCTTAGTAATAGTGATTTCTAATGAATGCAATTTATTCAAAGTTGCTTCCCTCTTCACCAAAAGTCTGAGGTTTAGGAATTTACAGCTTTGAGAAAAACAAATTAGCTCAGAATTTCAGCTGAAAAATCACATTGTGGCATGTGATGTCAGGTTGCATCAGTCTTGCTTTACTGCATGATACAATTCACCAGGAGTGACACAATCCAAAGTGACTTTGCGCAATACAACGTGCCAGCTAAAAAACTGAAACAAATAACTTTTATGAACATTATAGCTTAGGCAAATGTACTTCTGAGAAATAAAATTCACTACCTTCAGAAGTCAAAAAAAAAAAAGAAAGAAAAAAAGGGATACAGCTTATGGCTAAAATGTTTATATATACCATGTCGTAATGATATACAGATCAGAGACTGATAGGGATTTTATTACTTCTCCATGTCATCTACACACTAGTGCAAATCACACATATCTGTCATCTGCTAACTGCCTTTGTATGTATGAGGCCAATAAAAATCCAGTAGAAACACAAGTGATCATTGCCAATTCACACATGCACCCCTACATTCTTACATCAATCAAAAGTTCTCCAGATATGACTGAGATAAAATACCACCTCAAATCATTCCCTTGTTAACGGAGTTTCTACATACCTCATACACAGAGGCTATTTGGAATTTCTACTGTAGTTTGCTCTGATTTCTCCTCCTACACCAGGCTTCTTGCTCACTGATTTCTGAAACAGGAAGCTTACTTTCCTCTATCTCTTTGTGATACTGACTGCACTTTTATTAAGGTATCAGGCATAATGCAGAGATAAGAATAAGGTTCAGAGGAGGGCTGTTCGGTCAAAACAGCAAGTCATGAATGCCTAGTTAAAAGTTAATTGATGTATTATTTCTGTTCTTTTATTTCTCCTCATGCAAAGAGTTCCTTTGTGTCCTCCCTCCACCTAAACCCACAATTTTTCCAATTATTCCAAGTAAAGCAAAATTCAAAGTCTGTAGAGTAGCACAGAGTGTGATTCCACTGCAGATAAGTGTAATAGGCATCAGGTCAAATGTTGAGATGAATTGTGCTTGACATCTTTAGGAGACATTCTTGCATATCTGAATTGCAGAATGTGCTCCGTGCAACTAAATTCAATTGATAATAGAGACTTCTTACTGACCATGACACCTTTCACATGTACAATCATTTAAGCACAATGGGATTTTTTCATAGAACATTTCTGGAAACCTAATGACTTAGAGATTATATTAAAAGACTATGATACAATATAAGGTTAAAACCTAAGTTATCTTTAGCTTTCTTGGAAAAAGAACAATTTTTATGAATTTTAACAGATCTTTCAGAATCATTCTTAACACAATAAAGTTACCTGCACACAACTAAGGCTCTAAATGTGTTCAGTAAGAGTTAGAATTTGCCAGATATTTACAGATAGGTACTCTATCTGTGGATATACAGGAAGCAATTGTATTTTCTATTATCTTCATGGGCTCAGTGGAGAATGTCCTATGTTGCATCTAGAAATACTACTTGCTATTAGTACCTGAAATGCCAGCCATAATCTACACATCTGTAATTAACCAATCAACACTTACTTTTCATAAGCGATAAGAAACCATTTTCCATATATCATCTAAAAGAGCAAACATTGAATTCTAAAGAATCATATGTCACTTTACTCCCACCTGTAAATCAAAAACTAGAAAATGTACCAATATTTAATGCATTGCAGCGTAAAAATTTAAAATCAGATTAGAAAACATAGTTGCCATGGTACCTGAGAACCACTTCATGCAAAGCAATTTCACAAATGCAAAAGAATTGAACCTTACAGCAAGCATGGTATAATTTTTAGATAAACTTAAGAAGAAGCTGTAAGAATCTTTCCAGCTCAGACTGATGGCTGCATGGCTTCTTGTTCTGTAATTTCAGGAAGCTGCATCTCTCCCTCTATAACTGCTTCAAACTCTAACAGCTGAAATGTTCCTAGGGTGAAATCTTGATGTTATATGAGGCAATGGGGGTTTTGCCACTGGCTTCAAATGAGACAAGGTTTCCCCTTGGCTCTTCGAAGATGGATGGCAAAAGGAAGCATTTAGGGAGAACAGAGATCTCAAGCAAGAGGATCAGGCTAAGCTGCAGTATGGCACTGCATCTTCTCTCATAGAAAATGTTAATGCAGCCTGTTTTTACAAAAGCTGCTTCACTGGATCCCCTGAATTAAATTTAAGGGGAAAAGGTTCACAGACAAATGAGGCTAATTTCTATTAGACGGTATGATTTTAGGTGCTGTGTACCTTATTTTCTTTGCCCCAGGGGCATCACTACAGAGAGAGAAGAGCAAAGAAAAAAATATCAGGAACATGCTGGCAAATACAAGTCAGGAATAATAGGGACTGAAAAAAAAAATATCAAACCAACAAACCACCAACCCAAACTATCATAGTTTTCCATGCCATTTTGTGCCAAAAATGGCATCTTTTTATTGTTCTTACAGGAACACTGCGTTAGAGAGCTCCTTCTTCTTAAATCACTGAAATTTGGTTCACAGAGACATCTAAGTTGTCCAAGAAAAATTTACTCCTAAGAATCACCTTGACATTAAATTACTCGTCAGAAGTCTGGGCTAGGCTTTCAAATTGTTTAACACCCGCTACTTTCTGTGCTGGCAGCTGAATTAGTGGTCAGGAGAGCAAGCTGGCCGTTTTTACAGATTTTTTTTAACCTGGTCAAAAGACCGTAAGTTCAATGCTTTTTAAAACTCAGACATTTCAGCATGACTAAATATTAGAAAGGTTGTTTTAGAAAAAAGAACCCTGTTGCCAGCAGTTTGCTCTGTGCCATTTATATATCTTGGCCTGCGAGCACATTAATAGCCAGAGCTGAATCTGAACATGAAAAGCAGCTTCCTATTTTGCCATGCCACCAAGAGGCAGCGCTTTGCCTCCCGCTGCACTTCATTACGCGATTTCTGTGCTCATCCGGGAGGAGCAGATGTGGCCAGCATGCAGGTAAAAAGAGGAAACCGGCAGCAGCTTCGATGCTTCAATGCAATTATTTACTTTGACACACTCCTAAACCAGACTCCTGATCGTGTCAAGTACCACTGCATGTTTCATGCACTAAAAGAATTTCAGAAAGCCAACAAACAGGGAACTGTCCCACACAGGTGACTCGATTGCTGTTATTCTGCAAGCCAAGGGGACTGCCGAGCAAGAGAAAAGATAAAGGAGTCCTTTGCAGGTACTTGCAATGACACAGCACACGTGTATGCACATCATGTAACACCTTTCACTTCTTTATCCTTTGCTGCTGGGGTATGGTTTTGAAAGAATTATCTCACTTTATAGCAGAGTATTGTCAGTGGTTTAAATAAAGCTTTTACATAGCTAAATTCCCTTAAAAATAGCATTTTAACAGACAAAAAGAAAAATTATCTTCAGGAGTTTCACTCCCTCAATGAATTATTTATATCATTTATTTTGCCAAGAAAAATTAGGCACTGTACTGGGACAGCAGCAGAATCAGTTGCCTCAAGTTGTCAACTGCTGAGACAATATCCTGATACCAAACTTGAAGGGCTGCATTCTTTGCTGCTCAGATGTTTCACCTCCTCTCCCTACAGCCAGATCCCACAGAGCCACCTTTTGCTCATCACTTCCTCCTCCATCAGGGAGGCAGAAGGTGAGGAACTGGGACAGCAACCAGCTGCTGCAGGGCATTGGGGCTCATGAGAGCGCTCTTGCACAGAAAATCACCATCTTTTTAAACACTGCTTGGTATGACCAGAATATGCATTCTGCAAAACAGCTGAACACAAAATGATGACAATGCCTTGCTCTCTGGGAGATCCCTTCTCTTACTGGCCATTTCCTAGCACTTTTTCCCTGCTGTCCTCCACCTATAAGGTGTTTCTGCATCTAAAAGACCTCAGAGCTTCTGCCAGCCAGGAACCAAGATCCCAGGCCAGGTGGTTTGTGGCAAAGCAGCGTTGAGGGGCTCAAAGGATACGGAGGAGATGAGGTTGTGACAGGTATTTAATCCAGAGTCTCATTTACAGCAGGAAATGGCATTTTCTAAGAGGTTTAAGGCACTATAGGAATATTCCATCTCCCATTGGAGGAAAAAAAGGGGCATTTTTAGGAATTGAACTGCAAATGAAACGTAGTTTCTTGAAGTCACTAAACCAGCTGAGACACCATTGAGACTGCTTTTGAAGGATCACCTATTTTGATATTTTTTTTGTTACTTTTACAGTTCTTCATACTGCTTTTTCTGGAAAATAAAGTACTGTGGGAGAACGGAACTGCAATAACATCTAAGAACTGTCTTTACTAAACTTCAGTGTGCTGATTTTGGCAATATATAACTTCTGCTTGTAACACAAAGGGAGAGTAAATGTGAAGAGTTACCAACAATGAAATGATGCCTGTCCGCAGTCCATCTATTCTCTTTGTACTAAAGCATATATCTGTGAGTATCACTCAACCATCCCCCGTTTCTACAGATGAGAATAAGGCTCAGCTTTACATTTCTGGGTTTAACTAATAAGGCTATGATAGTGCAATACTTGGTTTTTTGGGGATGGCAACAAACATTTCAATTTCTACTCTTCTTTTCCTTGTTACCACTCAGCCTACTCAGAAAAGTTATATAAGGTTCAAATTGTTTAATTCCATTTTGAAGACTTTGTTCAACAGCACTTGAAAAGTGATACCATTAGCTATTCATTTTATCCAAAACGTTTCATATTAACAATAATCTACCATAGTGCACAATCATTATTAAAATCTAAGCAACAGGCACTTTGGAATAAATGAACTGGCACACTTGACTAACCTTGAAACCTGCTGTACAGATTAAAAATGCTTTTTTGCCATGAACACTTCAGTCACTTCACTTTCTTTATACTCTTCATATCTGAATTGTACTTCTTACTTTCCCCTTATACTTTTGATTGTGTTCAAACAGGCACAGAAATTACACCCGATCACTGCATTCTCCTACTTTCAAGTCACCAGCTGGTACTTGTGCTGAGGTTCTCAAACCCTTACCAGTGAACATACTAAATCAATGCTCACGTAGATATTGAGAAATTTATCTAGGTGGTACATTTTGAATTTTTATCTAAAGAAATTCACTACTCATTCACCTGATTCCAATTTTAATGCTGACCTCTAAGTTTAAAACTGAATAATTTATAGTGCTTCAGTGAAGGTATAGAATATTGCGCTTAGTAACTACAATATAGTGCGACTACAGTCCAGAATGAAAAACTTCCAACAAACTTTTTTCTATTAAGTTTCCTATTATGGAGAAAGGAAGGGAAAAAAAAAAACATCAAACCAGGGAACTACCTGCAACAAGATATTACCAAAAGCTTATAATTTACAGGGCACAGGGGAGACATTAAAGTGAAGATAAGAAGGATATAACATACAACACAGTGATATAAGAAAAGAGGAAAGAACTGCAACAGAAAATAGACACACACCTTTGTGTACACACATAAGTGTAAGCAACTAAAATGGTATCAACAAAAAAAAAGGGCATCTGAAACAAGACAAGCAAAATCAATGTAAAGTCACTTTAAGTCCAAACAGAAATGAAAAGAAATAAAATAAAAATCAATACTATTAAAAGGATTAAAAAAATAGGCCATGTATATATACATTTCCCTTTGGTTTTTTAATTGACTTCAACGTCATCTAGAGCAAGCAACACAGGTCACAGTGCTGCAGATGGCCTCACAGCAATTTTTTGCTATAAGGAATGATTTCAAATTTGTTAATTTACCTCATTAGAAAGCAAACGGTTTCATCAGACATGAGCACAAAAGCCTTTGACATTCTGAACCTGTGTAAAATGCACTGGTGTTTGGTAGCCAGTGAGCAGATTTGCAGTTCACAAGCAGAGCTGGTGCGTTTGTTAGGAGATAATTAATGTACTACGCACAGACAGACCAAACTCCCTTCCTGCAGGAAGTCAGGACAGTCATGTCTGCAGGGGAAGAGGCCTTGGAAATCTTGTCCTAATACACTACTCATATCTATAAATGAATTTATTCTTGCAAATGCAATTGGCTTTCCTTGCAAAGCAGGGAAAGAGCTAAAAGCAGTAGATCCAGGTAGCCACAGATCAGTCATATTTTCCGCATTGCTGCTCTTCCAGCTTCTCTGGTTACTGCTTCCAAACCCTGAGGTACAAGAGAAATGCATAAAACATTAAGTGTACCGGACAACAACCTTGTTCTGCCTCCTCTCCTCCATATAGCAGCAACGTATTTGGGTCCAGTAGAAGTTGAGACCTTTGGCTTTACAAGAGGGTATAGGATGAGAATGGTTACTTTGACAAGCAAACAGGAAAAAAAAATTATAGAAGGGCCAGGGCTCATAATTAAACCTATGGTTCTTCACATATTCTTATCTTAGAGGATAAAATAATTCCCTCATGTTCAGAGATCCACACTCTGCCCTGGAGATCAGTTCCAAGTCCCAGCTTATCTGCAAGTCCTTTTAGGCAGCTGATTCCTGGCACTATCTGGCTAAACAATGACTAATTGTTACTGACTTCCCAGATGGTCATTCTAATAACTGGAGAAGGGCAAACAACCTAGCAATCAGGTTTCATTTATCTGAAGACAGCACAACAGCTGTCTTTTTCTTTCCTACACACTCAAGCAGAGCTTTCTGTTGTTCCAGTACTCTCTTGAGCATGCAGCAAATAGAGCTCCAATGAGCTGGAAAGGCCTGCTTTAGGTGATGCTTTACAGAGTGCTGATCTCCTGCTCCTCCTTCCACATCACTTCACATCTCTGTCCACTACAGCTGCACAGAAATTTTTGTTGGGAGAAATGGCTTAAATGCAAGTGCTATCTCCAGCCTATTCAAAATGCTTGAGCTCAAAGGCAAGCATCTTATGAGGGAAGCATCCAAACATCCCACAGAAAGCAGAGGCTTTGCAAACTGACTATTCAGTTCAGTTCATTCTCACAGCTTGGGATGAGCTGGCTAGCTCCCCACACTGGCAGCAGCCAGCTATCACGAGGCCATGGCAAAATAGCCAAGTAGTATCTGAAGTGTGTAGAGAATAACAAAGTCAAGATTCTCATTTAATCAGCCTCACAGAAGTTGGGATACCAAGTATGAACATAAGAGCGTTTTTAACTGAGTGTGAACTGCAGTGGATTCTTCTGAGCTACATTCATCAGGCCCAGAAAAGCTCAAAACCTAATCCAGTTTGTTGGCCTCTATCATAATACCTTTATAGGGACCAGAAGGACACCGAGTTTGTCTGTTCCTGCAGCTCCTGATTATCATTCTGTAAAAAAGGCATAGATAGCTCAAACAGACAGGCTTTTCCTGATGAATATTACAGCAATGGAAAACCAGAGATCAAACACTGCCTGGTACAAACCATTCTGGCTTAAAGACCAAATAAGTCAGAGGAACCTTTGAGGCAGAGACAGTCTGGCACAAGCTATATCAGATATAAATGCTGAAAACTGGAATGATGTTTTCCTGAGCCACTTCGGCCACAGTAGAATTAAAACCTTCAACTGTGTGTTTGTACATAAGCAGAAAAATAATTTGTAGTATAAATGTGTCTTCTGACTGTGTTATGGTCCCTGACTTCCAGACCGAATACAGCTCAGCAAAACCCTAATCTCACAGAGTTATCGGTTTAGTATCTCAAGTGAGAAATCAGATCTCCACCATGGAGTTTTATTTTGTCACATTTCTTTCCTTGTCTTTCCAGTCTAGCTTTCCAGACAATGTATTTTGGTCCCTTATTAGCCCAGAAGCAGCAGGCTTAATAGACCATATGTATAGCAGAAGACACAAAATACACACCCTGGAAGTGTGGGAAGAGAAGCTTGTTCACAGTACAACCTAACGAAGCGACCCCAGCCATCATCACATTGCACTACTTTAACTGAAAATCCAGTTACTAGCAGTACGGGCAACAAAAGCCCGTACTGCCTAGCTTTACCCCATGGCTAGGATTTGGATTATTCTGCAAATCCCGTAAGAGCAGAGTTCCTCTACTAATCAGAGAACGCAGCTCTACCACTGGAAACCATCCCCCGTAACAAGTCTCCTGTGACCTACCCTACATTAGCCATTTGAAGAACAATTACAATGGTAAATGCTACAAATAGCTAATCCTAGCACACAGTTTCCCTTTTGTTTCTTTTCCTCCCGAAAAATACCAGACCAGTGAAGGCAAGACTGGTAACACAGAGAAATTCCATAGCACTTCTTTCCTTACATTTTTAATTGCTGTCATTTTGAAAACATGAAAATGGCAGCACAAATTGTTTCTGAAATTCTTTGACTGTGAAATACTATTCTTTAAATACCAAGAGATGAATTGACAAATAACAGAGGTTGTTTGTATACCTGAAAAACCCCTAAATTTTGATGTACATTATATGTATTACTTTTTATTTATTTCTTTATAACATGTTCTATGAAACCACATAAGTACATAACACTTGCTTACCAGAACTGGGATATCCTGAATCATAAAAACATGGAATTGTTTGCGTCAGAAAGGACCTTAAGATCATCTAGTTCAAACCTCCCTGCAACAGGCAGGGATGCCTCAGAGTAGACCATGTTGCCCAAGGCTCTGTTCAGCCTGGCCTTGAACACTGCCAGGGATGGAGTGTTTACCAGTTCTTTGGGCAATCTGTGCCAGTGCATCACCACCCTCACAGTAAAGAACTTCTTCCTTATATCTTTTTTTATAAATACATATACACATATATATATATGAAGTTTCTAAAACTTTGAGATTCAGAAATTACTTCACCCCTTTCTAGCATTTAACCAGAATAATAAATAGCCTTAGTAAGACTCAGTGACTTTCAGTTAATGAAATAAAAAAAATAAAAAAATATTCACTAATCAGTATTTTTTTATCCATTTGGCATCTTTATACAAATATCATTGATACTAAAGTTTCTGAATTTGGGTCTGAAGAGTGTTTAAGTTATGTAGACCCTAGGTAGGGAGGAGAACATAACCTGAGGATTTTCATCAGGATGGGAACAGACTGTGAAATCTTCAGCTTAGAATACGAACCTATTGACTGAGGTAAGAATCTAAACCATTAGTATGGGAATGCAAAGATTCAGCACCCCTATAGACTAGGCACAGGAAGTGCACTTAACACAATGTAGAAAGCAGCTGCATTTAGGGAGACTGTTAATGCCCAATAAATATTTATTTCTGCAAATCCATCTCCAAGTAGGAGCCCAACTCAAGCCAAACATATCTGAATCTGAACATAACCTAATAAAGTGTTTTTATTTTTAAATTATACATTGCATTCAGGATTTTAGAATACATCAAAAATTCTCTTTGTTAGCTTGGATTAATATTTTAAAGCTGGAAGTGTGACAAGGAGACAAAAGGAGTATTGTAGCAGATTAATCTAAAAACACCCTTGCCACATTAAAATAGCTTTTAAAAACAAAGGGACAGCTGTTCATAGGATGAAAAGAAGTTGGAATAAATGAAACAACTACTTGATGTCTTGATAGCCTGATGTATACACTCCAACGCCACAGATCTCTTTGTACAATATTTACGTTTGTTTCCCACTAAGATTAACTGTGTTCTTATTCATTTGCATTCATGACTCAGTTTCAGAACAGCTCTCAGGCCCCCTCCACATCTCAGTTTTGCCTTAAAGCATGAGAGGAGAAAAACAACAGAACCTGTGCCCTGCAAAAGAACAAAGTGTTAGAGAAGAATGAGAGGTCAGGACACTTTTTCTTTTTTTTTCTTATTTTTTCTCTTTGAGAAATACTCTGTGCGCTGTTAGATTTTAAATTTTACTTGCACAACAAAAGAAAAGCAAAGGTTTTCTGCAAGCTCCTTTGATTAAGTCAAATGGTAAGTGTTCTACCCTGTGACTGCATCCTATTGCCCAAGGGAATCCTGTAAATGCCGGCACTCAATCTGAGGATAGCTCATAGCACAGAGGCCACAACTCCATTAAAAGCCAGCACACAGACGCGTGTGACTGCCAGCTGTAGAGAAGAATTAGCATACTGTCTAAAATGAAGTTAGGTCAAACATGAACCACATTTTATCCCAGCTGACTAGATAATCGGTTTGATTTTAAGGCTAACAGTTCACCCACGTAGCTTCTCCAAAACAGATTCTTTGCTCTAAATCCTACGCATGTCATACATGGGTGAGGTAAAGGAAGTTCATATTGTCTCAGGAAGAAAACCTGAGAAGACCTTGGCTGCTTCCCTCACCTCAAGCAAGCACAGGGATGTCTTCTTAAAGGTGCCTGATGACACCAGAACCTGCAAATGTCCCTGATACCCATCATGAAAAACATTCAGCCAACTACTGGCGGTTCACATGAGGCATTTGCTTACTTCTGTAATCACCACAACTTAGTCACTGAGTATTTCACCATAGCAGAGTCTTAACACCATACAGCTGACAGCATCATCCCTAAACCTCTTCATCACTTGGAATTACTATTCCTGCAGTGCAAGTTTCAGGGGACTTTTCCCTAGGAAGAAGACAATTGCACATTCTCTGTCAGTCCTGGGGACTGCTCCTGTCTCAGCAGCTGGCTGACAGTGAGGAGGTGAAGATGACCTCCCCCATCAACCCCTTCCATCTCCTGCACAGACAAATGAGCGCAGCTTGTAGAGGGTAGCAGGTCTTCCTTTAGCACAGCACTAGGCTGAATCCTCACTGACTGTGAAGTATTACAGGTACCTTCCTGTGCCAAGCTGCTGAGTTATCACAGGTGGATCAACCCTCACAGCAACAAGACAGACTGATCTGGATAGCACCACCACAAACTAAGACAGTGAGGCTGTGCAGTCACCACCAGGGCTGCACTCACCACTGCATCTCAAACACCTTCCCTTGTGTGCACGTACACTGTAAGCTGGTCGCACCCTCTCCCAGTGTTGGGGTGCCTGGGATGGTGTCTGCACTGCCTCTGTGCAGGCTTTGAACTACAGCTGAGAGACTACTTTGCAGAAAAGTATGGCAAGATATGAATAATTTTAACATTTGGAAATAGTTAAGGACCTCAATTCCATGTGTAGCTGCACAATAGGACAAGACTGTTTAAAATACTTCACAGGCTTTTATCTATTCACAGTGATCCATATTTTATTCAAGCAATACAGATATATTGGCACATGCCCTCAAATTCACAGTAAAAGGGATTCTATTCCATCTCTGCTAACTAACGTTTCATCAGTTTACCCTTCAGAAACATACCATTTTGTCTGCTTGCAAAATTACTGCTTAAAATATTGATCCATACAAGCAGTGTTTTGCTCTGAACTTATTCATTAGAAAAAGATTAAGGTGGGCAGCGGAAACAAAACCAGCATTCTTTGGAGCATAAGCAGTATGTTAGAAATTAAGCACTACAAGAGTGAGTCAGAGGGTAGAACCGATCGATGGTAAAATTCAAATGAATGCACTTACAGCTAACAAGTGATCCAGAGATGCTGATTCTCACTGCAGGGTAACTGCTAGGTGATAAAGAAACAAAACAAAAATGAATTCATCATACTGTTCTTCACTTGAAGCAAAGTGTGAATGCTTGATAAGAAAAATGTATAAAGTTGAAAAAATAAGATTAATGTACAACAATTTTGCTTTGCTTTTTGTCCTCTTGCTCACTGTGAAGCAATGCTCTACAAATTATTAGTCCAATATAAAACCAGAAACATTTCAAGAGAAATCTCTAGAGAATTCTTGAAGGCAGAGTAAGAAAAAACAAACCTGGTTTGCAGCCCTGTACCTTGCTGGCCCAGCATTTTCTGCATATATCCTGCCTCAGACAATAGCTACCAGGAGCTACACTTCATTATTGTCTCCATGAGTAACAAATGTGCCTATATGTTAAACAAGAAACCCTTAACATTATCCCTACCTGAAGCACCTTAAAACAAAAGGCATATTTGAATGTACATTTGCATAGAGGCAGAGTCTACTTCCAAAACCCAGTCTCAGAATAGGATTGGCACAACAAAAAAACTACAGGAGAATCTTTACATATGATGTTCCAGCTCCAAATGGGCGGAATCCTGAACCATCATCTTGCATTTAAAATAAATAAACCAACCAAGTTTATGTTAGCAGGCAGAAAAGCAGATGAGTATGAGGTAGAACCATGCATGCAGTGGCTGAGGTTGAAAGATGTTTTTGGAGATGATCTAATCCAGCTCCCTACTCAAACAGAGGAACTAGGGTAGGATGTGCAGGACTATGTCCAGTCAGAGTCTGAGTATATCCAAGCGTGGAGACTCCGGGACCTCTCTGGGCAACCTGTTCCAGTGTCTGATCAGGAAATCTGAGCAGCTGGGAGTCAATCACATCAGGTCTGTGCCAAACCTTTCTCGGTCAGAAAAACCCCTGTTTTAAGTTACACCATTGGATAAACAGGCTACCAGCTGTAGAAATAGCTACAAAATACCAGATGGAGTGCTGCAGCTAAGAGGGACCATTTTGGTCATCCATACTCTATATCCACAAAGTCAAGAATTATTCCCACATCATGTCCATGCCTCAATTTAATTTGTACATGCTTCCTCTTTGCAACATAATGAAGAATCTGAGGTATCTCTAGATACTTTGGAAACTGCATCATCAAGTCATCTGGGTCATCACTTTCAATTGCAACCAATAAGCATGTATCATACCGTCCCTTTTAGAACTATAATTCATTGTTAAAAAAAAAGAAAAAAAAAGAAGCCTTCTGACTGGAATTTTCTGGAAGCGGCTCTCATTTGTTAGATCGTGTCATTTTCCTGTCACAACTGAAGAACATTTTTGTCATAAATTATTTTCCTAGTGTTGTCTTTGTTTTAAAAGCAAATAGTTTTGTATTTAATGGTCAGTGCGTGATGTACTTTATAAGTCATTTGTACAGGTATAGCCAATATAATAAACAGCTTAAATAAGAGCATTAGTAAAAACCAAAATGCTAGGTGCAAGATTCTCCAAAAATGTATGTGGTTCAAAAGTCTGGGGACGCATTATAAATGCTTTGTTGGCTATTATTCAACTCTATTCGTTTCCTTTCAGGCAGAACACCTTAATTATAGTCATTGAGCAAGAGACACGAGAGAAGGAGGATAGGAAACTAAATGAGTGGGCTTGATTAGTACATCCACTATAACATATAAGAAACAATAATTAACATAAAGCTGATGGGAAACCATAACACTGCTCTTATATAATATTTGTGTCCACAAGTTTTCTGCATGACTGGAATTATCCTGGAATACTACAATACTATTCTCAATTTTTAATGGTTAATTTATTTATAAAGGGACACAAACAAAGCCAGTGTAAACCAACAGGTTTTAAATAAGACTACAGCTTACCCATATAAAAAAAGTCTATGCCCATATGTATTTTTAAGGCTGAAAATATAGCAAAGACATTAAAGAAAATCTATCTGTGGTTCAGATTTCCTCTGGGCATCATGATGTAAACACTTGCTCTGCATCACAAATAATATATTCAATCAATGTTCAGCCTTTGAAAAAACTTGAACAAAGTTTCTTTCAGAATGATCAGAGGCAATCACACTGTGGGTTGCTGCTTGAAAGCTTTTACAAGTGTGTTCATGCTAGGTTTCATGTGGCTTGAATACCTCCTATGGTTACTGTAGAGATTCAGTGATGTTGCTGGGTAAGTCCCACAAATGCTTTGGTAACTCTGAGGCTGGTAATCCACAGAGAACAGGTCAGCTTTGCCAGCTGATGCTAGAATGCCACTTAGCAAGCAAATTTTTGTAGGAATTAAACAGCAGCCCTAGGCTAAGCAAGCATGAAAGAAAAGCCAACATCCAGTAAAAGAAGTCTGGAGATCTAGATTTCTAGATTCCAAAAATACAGATCCAAGTATTATGCTGACACTACAATAAAATCTGCAGACGTTCAATCCTCTGATTATGTAGATCATCTGATGTTGCTATACACATTATAGAGACACTTAGTGAGCCCCCAGACAAGAAGATCAAATTTTTATGACAAATAAGTTTGATTTCTTTTGTTACACACTGAATCTGATACCCTGATTCTTTTTACATTGCAGAGGGGGTTATACAAATGCCAATGTAGTGCTTCTACGCTTTGTATCTAACCCTAAAATATCCCTGATTCAAGACAGTAACAAAACATTCCTTGCAAAAAAGCTCTCCAGAGACCAAATGTGCTATCTTTTGAAGAATGCATAGTCCAAACCTGCATTTATTATAAAATCTGGCCACTCATCCTGCACCCTGCTATTAAGAATTGCCAAACTAAGCTGACTTCAAATAAGCATGATCAGCACTCACCCAGTTTATGCTGATACAAAAGCAGAATTTAGCTCTGTGATTCTGCTGCAGTTGCATCAAAATTATTGATCAATTTGCAGACCAATTGGAAAAGCAGCCTGAAGAACTGAGCATGAAATACCCACAAAAAAGCACAATTCCACAGATGTTTTAAAAGTCCACAGAAAGATAAACAACCTTTGTGTAATACCAGCCAATGATTTAGAAAATATTTAGACTTACAAAATAAAGATAGAACCCCATAAGACAGAGAAACTTTGTAAAAGGGAAGATGTGTTCCTGGAAGACAGCTGTCCCCAAAACTGCTATTAATTCAGCTACAAAAATCTTTTCACTTTTAAGGATAATAGCTACAGCAATACCAGTCATTTTTGTACTTCAACTATTAAAAAGGAGGAAGAATATTCATAAACTTAAAATGGCAAAACCAACATCTCGACCATAAATGGCAGCAACAATTATTACTTCCCAGAAGCTAGTTTGGCCTTGCTGTTTTATTCATGATAACCAGAAGCTATAGGGCAATTACAGAGCCCATAATTGAAAGATAGAGTTATACAGAGAGATGATACATTTCATTCATTCCATCTAAAACTGACTTTATATAACATCAGTTACTGTAAAACTTCACTCATCACAGAAGCAACGGTCACCTCCACAACAGAGCAACTGCTCACATTATAAAGCAATTACTGACTTTTCTACACAGGGAAACTTTTGCTGAATGTAACTGACCCAAGCTGGAAATCTGCCAGCGCACCAGCTCATAACTGCTTCTCCAACAAAAACAAGCTTCCATCAGAATTATAATGGCCAGAGGTGGTAAGGGCCTTGGTTTTATACTTCTCTTAAAGCTGGCACTACCAGCCACTTGGTGTCTTCTGTAATGACATTACGACGCTCTGAAGCACTAGCAGGAGACTAACCTTTACATCCTACTAAAAGACATCTAAGAAAGGTTATAGTTACAGCTCCTTGTTAACACAGCCACTAGGTCCCAAGGGCATTTTTAGACCCTTTTGTGTCTTCTGTTGGCATCAGCTGCTGATATTACTTAGAAGGCTAGGCTGCTTCTTGAAATATCAGAACTGTATTCAAATATTGAAAAGCCAAACAACAACTAAGACTAGTTAAAATCGGTTTCTTTGACAACATCACAATCAGCACAGAAAACAGTACTGGTGACCTTTTTATTACTGCATTGCCCAATACATAGGAAAAAGCTGCTTCAGCTAGCCATCAGTTGCTTGTGCTGGTTTTGGCTGGGATAGAATTATTTTTCTTCACAGTAGTTGCTATGGGGCTCTGTTTTGGATTTGTGCTGGAAGCAGTGCTGATAACTCAGTGCTTGCTTGAATAAACTTCTTTAGGTCCTAAACCCCTTAAATTCACTAAGCTGTATTTACTGGTTAAATAATCAACAATCCAGCACAAAACCAAGCAATTTTTTTTTCAGTTAATACAATTGACATGTTAGTCTTCCAGTTACTATAAACCAGCAGGCGAATGCCCTAGCCATTTGCTTCTAAGCTTCAGGGATATGTTTTGAAAATGAAGACAGACATCAAAGATGACAGTCCCCTGCCTCTCCCCTCCCCAAATCAGGAAATTTATTTCTCCCCCTACTCCACCTACTTGTCTGCTGTTGGCTCTGCCTTGAAAGCTTCCTCTAAAATATCAGGTTTCTAGACCCTCTTACTCACTAGCCCTCTCCTACAGCTTCCTTCTACCAAATGGTATCAGGTAGGGTGAAGTGCCACCTTCCCCCATTCCCTTAGGCAGTTCAGCAGAGAACATTGCATAATGGAGAATGATGGCAAAGTACCTGAAAGTACTCAGTTCTCTCCTTTTACGTACAAGCTATGCTCAAATTAATAGAGAAGAGCAAGGAAAGACTCCTTTCCCATTTTAATAGAATATAAAATGAACAGTGATAAAATAAGAGTTCAAAGTGAAGGTTTACTGTAGCTTACGTATCATCCCTCTGCGGTTGCTCTCATTGTGCCCATGATGCACTCTGTGCCATAAATGATAAACAGCCTAAACCAGACCTCTCCTGGGCACAGACCACAACAGCACCTCCAAAAGCCACTGTAATAAGAGAATGCTGCCTAATTTTTCCTCCTAAGCGCTCCATGACATTTTTGGAGTAAGATAACTTTTCTTCTTCACAGGCCCCACCCTAGAGCTAAGCACTTTTGCTATAATCCAGACAACAGGAGAGAAGGACCTCAGTGACAACCACTTGCCTTTTTTTGTTTTTAAGGTGTTTCAATCCATAGCTCCTCGTAGGAGGCAGACACCTTACTACGTAAACTTTAGCATACACAAAAGTTAAAGTTTCATTAGTAGGACTTCAATCCTTCTAAGTCTGTGGCCCCTCATTTCTTTTTATTTCTGGAGGTATGCCCCATCTCTATCCTTCTTGCTACTGCCCTCGAGCACAGCTTTCTCTATATTGCCCCACTTCAGTGTCTTGACCTGTGCTTTCTGTTCTGGTTTAGTGTGCCAAAGCCTGCTGCTATCATAGCTTTCTTGGACCATTCCTCAGCACCCCTGGCGCTGTCTAAAACTATCACAACTCTTGCCGCTTACTTTTTCACCTCTAAAGTGCTTGTCACCTTGGACTGATTTCAAATGTGGGCTCACCTCAGGATGGTCAGACAGCCAAAATCAATGGCAGTCTCATTTGAACCTCTTTCTTACAAAGGTTTCCTTACCTAGGAGGTTCTGCAACAGTTTCACAGTTCTGGGACAAAATAGGCAAAAGGAAGGCTTTGAGCAAAAAAAAAAATAAAATCTTTTTCTTACCCATTATAAAAAGGCCTTTAAAACCAGATTCCTTCATGTCTTTGGAAAAAGCATTTGGCAGTACCCACCTAATGAAATCTTGCCATTAATGGTTATAGTAAAAACATTAGAAAAGCCTCACTTGTCATATACAATATGAAATAAATATCAACAGTCTGCATGTATGCTGAAAAAACACCAAAGACAGAGTTGGCCCGAGGCTGCAATTAAACCCACCATGCATCACTCACAGCAGATGTGACTCTTTGGTGAGCAGGAAAAAAAGTGAGAGAAGGAGGATGACAGCCAACAGATAGAGCCATTCTCACTTGTGCACAGCTCTATCAATTGCGTCCGCACCATCGAACCTGATGATGCTTCTTTAATGCTTATGTTTCCCCTCAACCCCTTCTTTTTTTTGGAGGAAGAGGGAAGGAGTGGTATTCCCTATGTTTCTCAACCTTCCCCTTTGCTCGCCTACTCACGCTTTCCAATAGTGAGCAGACCTTCCAGTTGTGGGACAAAAGGGCAGGTATCTCAGAAAATCATTTCACATCACGAAAGGCAAAGAACAAAGGTCAGGGAAAAAGACATTGCTGGTAATATTTCACAGGTCATAGCTACTACATCAAATTTTTAAGTGCCTCAGTGAATTAGTTAAACATGTTTAACTTTTAACTGAAAGCTGGGCAGTTACAAAACCCTGAAGTCTTGAAACTAAGGCAAAGTAACCTCACTAGCTGCAAATGCTTAAGACAAACACAAACACCTGCAGAAGTATTAGCAAGATGAGGATTTCAGGCTCTCGGTTGATTGTATAGGCAGAGTATACCAGGGATAATGTCACTGATTAGGGATGAACTATAACTTACTGAACCTATGGTTTTGCTTTGTCATTTATGCATGCTAAGGTTGTTTCTATTTTGCTGCAAAAGATAAAACTACAAAGAACTTTAAATGCTTACAATTTTCTAAGCCAGAACCTGTAACAAAAAAGAACCTTATTAAAGAACTAATGTGTGGGCTGACTAGGTAAAAGAGAAAAAAATTAAATAAATTGGTCTAGCAACATTTAAACGATGGCAAATGTAAGTTTAATATAAAACCATATTGGAACAATTGAGAATCATGATTTATTATTTATATAGCATACTAAAAGTTATCTGTAAAGGAAATTGTGTAATATGCAGTAAATTAGACAAAGCTGCACTATAAATTGGGATTAAATCTTAAACTGGTTTTAATGTTTAATATGCTATCATGACTTGCATTTTCAATAACGGTTGTTCAAGGTTCAGGAAGAAACTTGAAAGCAGACAGAGAAGGATCAGTTCCAAACCTTGCTTCCTGGTGACACAAACTCAGACCATGTCTTAATTGCCAAAACCAGACAAAACTGCTGAGAACCCAGTCCAAAACTCAAAGAGCCTGGAAAAAGTCCCATTAAACTCAACAGAATTGAGATCACAGTAACTGCAAGTTACAGAACTATCAGGGCTAGAGAAATTTTATTAACCAGGAATAAAATAATTACAAATCCATTTGGTTTCTTTTTAATTATTGTCCCAGTGGAACACTGACAAAATTAATTCTTTGATCAGAGAAAAAATAGCATGGTAATAAAAATAATTATCAAAAAGCATTTGGAATTACGCTGTTTGATTTGAACAAAATCAGGACTAAAGTTCAAGTGCCCATTTAGGTTTCAAACTACACAGTTCAGTAGGCAGTATCTGGGCATAAAGCATGCAGGGTGCAAGATGCATTCTAGTACGTACAAGAACCCACTTCATGAGTTAAAGCTAGTTTATTTATGGAGTTTTACTTATGGTCATAAACACTGATTTGAAAAGTATTGACCTGCATGGCTTTGTCCTGCCCCAGATGTTTACTATTTGCACTACTGTGTTAAAAAAAAACCCCAGTTGTCCAACTTGCAGTCTATGGCCTTAACACAGTGTGCAAAGAAAATAAATCAGAGTCCTTGACCAAAGGTTTATAACTGAAGATGTCAAACAACAGATGAAACCAGGGACAGTTCAAGGAAACCATGACACAGCTTTGGTCAGCGATTTAGTCAGTGGTCTCAGCACACTGGCAGCCTAACTCCTGTCAGGAGAGCTCTAAAGAAGAGAATGTTTTCGTTTTGTTGAGAGCTACAGGGAGCGTCAAGGGCAACACGGAATAGGCACCAAAATACTACAAGCTATGTGGGTGTGTGTCTTAAGAAAGAAAAGTAAATCCCTCTTGCCACAGACCAAAGATGACAGGATAAGCCAATAGTCCACCAAAATATTTTCAAATGTGTATCTCTATAGACTGTTACTGCTTTATTGACCAAGTATAGCTCAGATAAATGTGAGCCAGACTCACTATGTGAGAACACGCTCTGAAATGTATTTCTGGTGCTGATTATAAATATAAAAAATAATTTATTTTTACAAAATCCTCAGCAAAAAACATACCCAATCTTAACCATGATATAACATTATGATTTCCAGCCTGGTATTACTTTTATGAGTTTCATTCTTTCTTAATAGAAACTTGAATAGAAACTGGTCTGGCCAGACCTTGCTATTTTCTTTCTTTTAATGTAACCATTAAATCAGCTTTCATTTCATTACTCTAATTGTGCCTAGGAGCAGCAACTGCCACCTTAAGGTACATAACCTAGTTTAAAATGCTCACAGCTCATTCCACCTTAAAATATATTGCAGTACTTAGGATCAGCACAGCAGGTCAAGCTATACAAGAGCAGTGTTGTGATCAGAGGACTTTTTGGCAGTTAAATCAGGAGAAAGACTGAGGCAATGCAAAAAACGTAACATTTCTCTTGCTTAAAAGACACACAGCAGTTGACATCACCATTTTTTATTTGTACTTTAAGTGTCTCCAGAGCATTCGTATTTAGGTAGAGATTTTTCACATAAGGAACATTTCTCGGCACAGCACACAACCGCCTAATTCACTAGGATGATTTTTACCATGGGGATTATACATGTAAAGAGCCACCTTGCTGGGCTGTGAGGGAAAAATCCATAATGATGATATATATGTCTGTTAGTGAGACGTGTACAGGCCCCTTCTCCCGTGGTTTCTGACTGTCTCTCCCTCTTTATCTATTCTAAACCTCACTGTAATTGCACGTTGCCTCCATTTTACTAATGCAGAACTAAGACACACAAAATTTAAGTGACTACATAACATTACATAAGGGTGCAGAGACATACCTGGGATTTAAATTTAGGTCTCCTGATTCCCAGGTGAGCGCTCCATATAAAAGATGCTGTTGTGCCTATTCCTTTCTTATTATATAGTTAACTGACTCACCAATATTTCTACATCCCCTACAGCATTGTTTCTGAAAGACTTTCCTCTGGCTAAAGGATTACAACTCCTGTAAACTCGACCATAAGCTAAATACTCTGCTTAAGGGGCCTAGGGGCAGAACTTCATTAGCAAAAACTGCAATAATAAACCTAAGTCTTGTTGTAACATTGAATAATGGACCAAACCAACGCTTATCGTCTTTAAGGACTAGAAAAGAGCAGAAGCACATCCTACCTACCTCGCTTTTGTTAACGGAAATCCCTGCCTACAATGCTTTGTATCGTGGTGTTAACCCAGACCAAGGGTAAGGAAGCCAGGCATGACAAGAAGGTGACAAATCCAGGAGGGAAACCAGTATTTGTGTGATATGGAAGGTTTAAGAGAATTCAGTACAAACAACTCAGATATTTGCTACCTGATTGGATGCATTGGAGGTAAAAGTGGGATACTTTCCTTTCTGAATTAGCTGGATAGGAAGTAACTCACCGCCATTCCTGAGAAGGTAGCAGCTAAGCAGCTGCTATTTCACTGGCTAAACAAATACTCATCACATCTCAAAGCCAGAAGTGGTGATAAAGAACCAAACAGTTATTGGAATGGACCTACAAAATGGTTGCATCCATTCCACTTATGCTACTGGCTTGGATATGAAACAGAAGAGACACGCCAGCAGACCTTGGCCCCTCTCCAAAATTAACCCCATTTTGGACATGTACAATAGTGTAACATGTATAATTGCATACTTTTTCTTTTTTTCCCCTCTAAACACCCCTCCCCATCACCTTCCCCCAATACATTCTCAGGAAATGTACCTAAACTTCTGCGTTCAAAAATGGCAAAATATCAATTTCAACATTTCTTCAAACCATCTTTTTGCAAATATTTTTAAACCACTTTTTTCCCTTCAAACAAATCAGCATATTTTAAAAATTCCTCAGTTGAAGTGTCATTGATGAAATACTCCAGGCTCAGGAACTTCACTATGTGATAAGAATGCCTTAGCTGTTAGCTTAGGCATTCCAAAATGACAGCTTTCAGAAAACCCTGATGCTGTTTTCTTAATGTAAATCAAATGATTGAGTGGCATATGGTTATCCTGTTATGACTTACTGAGTGTATCTTGCTTTACATCAACAAAATTAGAAGCTGAAAAAAGCGGTCCTTTAAATTGGAACATGAAAAAAAGTGCTAACTTAAACACATCATATACATAATGTGCAAGCATGCATATATACATAAGCTTGATACATATTACATCTTACATAACTTTATCCTGCTTCAGTGATAAGGAAGCAATAAGTCACTGGAGGCCCAGGGTCATTCCATCAGCCAAACTGCTAAACGTTTCCAGCAGCAGGTCATGGACTTGACATTACATTCAGTGCAGGAAGAGGCTGCCTTTCAGAATATGGCATCATGGATTTATTTCAATTCCCGATTATTAGGGTCCGGATCCTCAATTGTTTTTACACTTTGAATTGTTTTCCACAATAATGGAAACATGGTGAAAGCTTTCCAAGTTGTCTAAACTTTCAGTGGTTTCCCTCAGGTACTACTGATCCCACCTTCACATCCTTTGATGAATATTAATTGTTTCCACAAAGTGCGACAGCCCAGGTAATGGAAACACTAACCAGTTACCTCCCTAAGTACCTTCAGGGGCAGAGGTTCAAAAACCTGCTGCATCTCTTCCATACCCACATGCTTATTGTAATCTTGCCATCCGGCAGTGGGCCACAAGCATCTTCTCCCTCCTATTTGACTGTGCCTTATGTGTGCTGAATACATGCAATTTTTAACAGGAAATCTTCGCTACATCTTTTCTCTGAGCAGCTCTGGAGCAGAACATTTAAATCTATGAGGGTTATTTTTTCATTATATAGATTATATATGGTAAAATGTGTCACGTAAAGTCTTTGTGATGCCCTGGTGAGATCATGGGGTGAGGGAAAAGGCTTATTTTGAAAGAGTTGTTGGAATATAAGCAAAAAATACAGTTACCTGAAAAGGCAGATAGACCTGTAAGCATCAAGGTTTTTAGCCCGTATTCAGGCAGCAATCATCTCAGTAACTGGTTGTTTCTGTGATGCAGTAGCTTTTTCATGTATATTGGCAGCTTGCTTCTAAACTAAACTTTGTAACCCAAGTCTCTAGCATGTTTAGAATTGCAGATGTGTGTTCTGAGAATTTGCAGTGTTTGCCAGAAAGACACTATGATATTAGCACAGTTGGTTCTGAATTTTAAACCGAAATCTGATGTGCCATGACTCACAGCCTCAGGAAAGAATTAGATGAATAGCTCATAAGGGGAGAGACACTGCCTTGAATACCTTCATAGAGGAGATATGCTGAATAACAACCATTATTTCCATAAGACAAGCTCCCGTTCTATTTAGTATATAGTGTGCTGCTATATAAGCAGAACACCGCACAGATAGTTCATATCTGAATTACCTTTAATATACCTAGAGTACCAGAATCAATGAAGCTGCAACAGCATAGACCTCACTGATGGCTTGTTCTTTTAGCTTATGTCCAGGATGCATCACTGACACCCTTGAACAGTCCACTCTGAAATCCAGGCTGTCACAACAACTCCACAGTTGCTAGATAAAAGCTGGGCAGATATCCCTGCTTGTGATGTATCACACCCCTCACTGCTACATGGGCATACTCTCAAATTAAGTACGATACAATGAACCAGTGTTTGTAATATAGAGAGTATTTGCAACACTCTTTCAAGGTACCCAAAGTTCAGTTTAGATAACAGGCATATAAATTTACATGTATATCTTTCTTGTAGCAGTCCTTCATATTATCTAAAAACAGCAGACGCAAAGTGAATCTGGCCCCAGGTAGATCTGGGAAGAAATTCTGTGAATAAAAATAATTAGTACATATGGTTCTGGAAAGTCTGGGTCATCTCATAGGCTATAGCTGTTAGTAAACCTACAGTGACCTTATTTTCACAGTTTCCAGATTCTACTATGTGCTAGGATTTGCATTTCTCTCGCTTCTAGGACTCGGACGCATGACAGTTGGCTTCAAGAACTTTGAGTAAACTGTCTCCAAAGAATTATAACACAGAAGTGAACAACAGCTTGTGGCAGTGTAAGAGTTGTGGTCCCATGCAAGTCAATCTGTTCCAAGCATCACTATTATAATTCTATTTGAAAGACCCAATAAACGTTTGCACAAGCTGACTGTAAATCACAAACCTTTTAATGACTTACCAGAGGACACTGCTTTGCATGAGGAGGAGGTGCACTTTCATTTGGCTAACTTTACTACCTACCAGACTCACATCTGGAGCATCATGTTTTATGGCTTGCTCTCAGCCGTATTCCTGTAACACGGAAGTAGCTCCATACAGTCTGAATTCCTACAAGGTGCCCAGACCAAAAGGTTAAATAGTAGCTGGGTTGCTGCTCTCTAACTCACCATGTATTTCGTGTTTCCTTTTTACAGTGAGAAACCTCATGACATTCTCAAAGGTCCTGGAATTTGGCAGTAAGACCTAACAGAATATATCAATAATAAATAGTAATTATTTGCTATAATTTACATAAGAGCACCTAAAATTTCTACCAGAAATTGAAGCCCCACTGTACCCCGGTGCTATAAAAATACAATGTGAGGCACCCTTGGTCTGGAGAGCTGTATGAGCCCAAAAGGACAAATTAGAAAGGAGATGGTGGGTTAATTTGTGTTTTGCTGCCTTTTAGGGGTTGTGTGGTGTTTCAGTTTCTGCTTTCTTTTTTCTTCCTCTCTCACACTTCTGTATCCCATTGTCTTATCAGATTGGCAGACAGCCTCTGACTAAATCTTTGTGAGTAGGACAATACTGAAATATCCACTTGCCTTCAATTTCTGATCACAATTATTATGAGAAGACAAGGACCTGTAATAGAAATAGGTATGTTTTAACAAATATATGACAATATTTCTGGCTCTGTGCTTTTACATCCCTGAAATGTTTCTAGACTATACCCAGGACAAGTTTGTGTGCTAATGCTTGCAGATTTGTCTTGTGAAAAATGTCTCCATAAATAGAAATTATCCTTTAAACATCAGTCCCTTTCCTTCCCTGCTGTGCAGCATGTTTCATTTTTCACAAGGTGCAAAAAGAACCAACTGATGATAATGTCCTTTTTTCTCCTCTAGAAAAAGAAGCTCTCAAGCCCCTCCAGCAAAATATGTCCCTATTTAACAAGTGACTGAATAAATGCAAACTCCATGGGGCTTTGCTTAATGGGGCAAGCAAGTACTTCTGTTCACCAAAGCTGAAGATATCATGGATGCCAACTTAGAAATACTCTTTTCTCCTGAAGTTTTGCTCTACACATAATTAAGGAAATAAACTTAGCTGAAAAAACACAGTTTTTGGGGTTAGGAAGTCTCCAACTTTCAGATTTGCTTCTTTTTCTCTTATGCCCTTATGCTGTCTTTTTAAAAGGTTATATACATAAAGTGAATAATATCCAGATTTCCTTTTTATTTTCTTTTCTCTCCACTGAGATGATGGATCGATGGCATTTCAGCCGTTCTTCAATTCTTGCAAATGTACAGAATGGAAAACAGAAAAAGAAATGGAAGTAAAGGGAACAAAACAGCAGAGAAGGAATCCCAGAACCTGAGGAGCAGGAGGCTTTTGTAACAGTCTGAATATCATAAAAATACTCAGGTGTATGTATATGAAGTGAATTTTCATTAGAATGGAAAAAAAAAGCCAAAACAAAAGAGACCCACCTTTCCCTCAGAAAGTAGGCTGGAATGAGAAGACTCAGCTGACACCATGAGTTCAGTGCTAATGAAGCAAATCTTCAGGACTCCAACAGTAAAGTTTCAAAAGACCCATTGTTTACTCCCATGCTGCTCACCCAATCAGGATGATCAGTAGACAGCTGGAAAGGCACTTCTTTCCCTTTACAGCCCTCCTTAAAATCGCCAGTAACGGATCTACAAAAACAATGACAGCTTGAATTGGACAGCTGAATATCAACACTGCTGTATTGCATCTTAAGAAATAGTGTCTCATGGGTTATTCAAGCTCCTTCATAAGCATCTGTGGTCTTTTTCTCCTGAGAAAGCAAGATTTAAGGAGAAAAGACTGGATTCTTTTTTTTTTTACTACAGTTCTTAGATACAAAGCACGCAAAACATGAACACAACAGCAGCAATGCCTCAAAGCCTCTCATTGCTTACTGCACTGTCATATCTGAGAAATCATAATGACTTTCTCTCCTGCATACAGAGGACAGCCCTAACAATACCCATAGCCTACAATGGGTACCAAATGCAATGTTCAAAACACTTCCTTTCAGCATAATCTGTTGTTGTTAAGGATCTCCTGGATATTATTTTGAGGCTTATGCCAGAAGTTGCAGCTTCCAGAGAATGTCTAACGTATGGCAATGTGATAGGGATCTCTCCAGAGAAGTATGGCTTCCAGAGCAAAGGGAAAACATTAACCTAAACATTTTGAAGGGAAAAAATTAATGGTGATAGAGTGGCAACAAGATTTAGTTGGATAGAACTAATGATTCATGTGAGCAAGGGCTTGCGTTGGCAGTAAGTGCAATTACTGAAAGCAAGAAGTAAGAATAATTAGAAATAAGCAAGAGTAATAAGCCCAAATATGTGCTTGCTTAGGGGAAAGACTTTCAAAATTCAGTGTATGGAAGTTACTAGATTAGAGCAAAAATTAGAATAGGAAAAATGGCACAAAAAAAGTAAGTTTTCCTTTTCCATGACATACACAGTGGACTAAACTTCCAACTTTCTGACCAGCCTTGCTTTATCACAATGGCATTTATTTTCTAGTCATGAGTGACTGGATTCAATTAAAATATAAACCCACCTGTCAACTAAATGAAGACAGAAACTCTCTTTATATTCAGTGGAAAACACTAAAATCACCAGTTATTACCAGAGGCAGCTATACTTAAAACTATTCTTACACAGGAATAGAACATCTTCTGTTACTGGATTAATGTAAACCATGTAGTCTCTAATACCCTGTTGGGGGTTATTTTAAAGGAGAAAAATGACAACTCTTTCAAAGGTCCAAGGACTCTTTTTTTTTTTGCTTCTAGCAGCAAACATTACAATAGCAGCACTAAGGGTATACGCAAGGGTGTCACAAATTAGAGGGTAACTTAATAAGGCAATGGGACTTTGCATCTACACTTAAAACCTGGCAATTCTGTAGCAAGTTTATTGACTTAAACTGCATTTCATTCAGTGTAGCGCAGCTTTGCCAACCTCTCAACTTACTTAAAAATGGAACTTTGTTACATTTAAATATACATCTTAGTTTCAGGCTGACTCCTAGCTCATCCCACCCTGCTAAAAATAGTGTACATATATTTATATATAATGAATATAACATTTCATGATGAATTTGGTCTTGAAGTTGTACTAAACCACCTCTTTAAGCTCTTCTGAAGGAAATAAATATTAACATTTCATCTCTTACAATTCCTAAGCTCCACAGAAAATACAAAACTTATATTGTATCTAATGCAATCTATAGTACAGAGTTCCAAAGGGAGACTGTAGGTTATTGATGGTGCTTACAACAGCTTCAATCAATACCAACCTTACAGTCACATATTGGATCCTTTAGCTGTTAAGGACCTATGCCTGGGGGGGCTGATGCTTTTTTATGCTTTTTTTTTTTTATCCTGCTCCTGCAGAAGAAATGCTCTCGCTCACTGTCTTCACCAGGTGAGACTTCCCTTTAACAGTGGGAATAACAAGGGAAAACCAATAGAAGTTGGTCTCTCATGGGAAACTTCACTCCTCAAACAGGATGTGGTTATTAGAACTTTACTAGGATTTCCTCGCCTGTCAGGATGCAACAATTCCCTTGTTAATAATAAGTTCTACCAGATACACAGTGGTCCTGGAAAGCATGGTGATGTTAAGCTGCTTGGAGCTTGTTATTCCTGGGCTTTAGGTCTGGGGCTTTGTTTTGTTTTTCTTTCTGTTTTTGTGTGTGTGCCTTTTTTAAAAGCAGAAAGCCAAAAAGGTCACTTTATGCTTCTCTATTTTTCCTTAGTTGTACATTTAGTAGGAGTGTTTGTTACTCCTTCCATTCTTCTATTGATCTGGGTGGAGAGGAGGCACAGACGGAAAATGACAAATAGCCTGCATTTGTCCCTTCCCTTCTGTCATTTGTTTCATGGGTGAGTAGAAATAAAGACAGCATGCTCCACACCAGATACTGAGAGCATAGAATATGGCCTCTAGCTGAAGTACAAATAATTTCTATGCATGATGAATCCTTTCAATAACAAGAGCTCCGCTAATGTGGGATCAAATCACAGTCATTAGCTCTTGGCACTGCTCTTAAAAAGATGTAGAAATCAGAACGGCATCCAGCCATAGTCCAGTATCACACACACCAGCCAGTATTTCAGATGGTAATTTACTTCTCATCAATGTATCGGTATAATTAGAAAAAAAGTCATCTGATAGGGCAAACTCCTCTAAAAACAATAGTCTGCTTAAGAAAATGATGGATCATTCTGAAATAAGGGGCTGCGGTGTAATTCATGCATCTACTGATGCATGAATTGACTCTGTGACAATGTAAAGACTTGTAACCCTGTGTGAGGAGTGATTTTCTATGGCAGGTAATGAACTTCTGAAACAAAATCAGCTATTAGTACTTCCTATTTTCAGCCAACAGCGCCTTTTGTAACCACAACAGTCATAGACAGAGTCACAGCAAAAACACCTTCCAAATGAGCTCAGGCTCTTTGACTGTGATCCAGAAGCTTTACACAGTCATTTAGAAACACTTCTCCCTGCCTCAAGCTATTTTTTTCTTTTTTTTTTTTTTTAATATATTTTTAATTATTATTTTTACGTAGTAGTTACTTTCCCCATTTTAATTTATAATACCTTTATTTAGTATTTTATCTATTGGAAAAAAATACGGTTCATACCCTGCAATATGTGAATTACATATGCTCTTAAAATCCTCAAACAATTACTTTTCCTCTGTTTAAGCATACAGGGTATTTTATTTTTAAACGGTACTTTCTTCCAGTAACCGTGCATCCATGAAGATATTTTATATTTCATTCTTAATGGATTTTTCCATTAAAAGAAAAGTAGTAATTAGCAAAAAGAGTTCTACTTAGATGGCTGCTCTGTATTCTGTGCGTTACTGTTCTTTAGGGAACAGCGTATGGTAAAATAGATACTGCTGTTTTCTAAATGAGTTTCCACAGAAAATTAAACTTTGGCCTGTGTTTTACATTCTTTCATTCCAGATAAAGGATGTCCTCCGTGTATATGTTTTTTTGCCAGTAACTGTACTAGAATAACTACTGCTTTCATAAACAGTCACTCTGCTATTGGATTTGTTAGTTTGATATACTACTAACATTCGAGATCTGTTCAGAGTTTGTCAAATAGAAACGGACTTCATTTATTACCAAACTGGGCTGTGGAAAAATGCTGGTTAATAAATTATCTTTAAATGCCAGCTGAACAGTATGCATGTGGCCATGGTGCCCATGGGGTATGTATCACCCCCCATATAATGTTTGTGCCTTTTACTGATATTAGGGAACATGCAGTTCTCATTCTACTTAAATCAAGACAGCCTGATAATAAAAACTGGATTCCTAGACTGTGACAAACATCCTTCATACTTTGCTAAAACCAGAAGTGTCAATAACATGAAAAATCAAGTAATTGAACAAAGGAGATACAACAACTGATTTAGTGGTTCCTACTCTGATTTACTGGTTTATTTCACCACAGAAGACACTGCTTTTTAGATCTAGAAAGCAAACCAAAATCCTCAGGTTTGACTTGCCCAGACTAAGACACAGATTATACCCTCCCAGACCAACATTCAGTAACATAACAGAAGAGGCAAGAGGGGCGTCATGGTTAGCTGATAACTTTCCCTGTTGTTCTCTGCATTACATATAAACATAGCACTGAAGCAGTCTGTATTAAACTGAGCCAAAAAAAACAACCCTGGAGGATAAAATGGGACAACATTTTAAAGTTGAATCAATGCATGCTTATTTTGAAAACAAGTAATGCTGCCATATGATCTCTTCTGGAAAAAGATAAATGTTTTCTTCCAAACCTGTTTTGCTGACTTTCTATGCAACCATTAAAATAGAAGATAGGGAAATAAATTCCCACTGATTTTTTTAGCGGATATTCAACTCAAAATAGAACATGACAGACAAACATCTGCACCTACCACTCTTCTGCTGCAAGCTACCATATTTTACATGGTCCCTCTTAAAAACTAGTATTTATTTGCTACAATGTAATATGAAGATCAAAATTAAAACAGTATTTTCATCTTCTATTCGGTCACTTTGTCTCATCTAAAAGAAAAATCAAAGCTTGAGCTATGTGATTGAGCTATGTGATCGAGCTATGTGATCTCAGCAAAAGGTAAATCTCAGGGTTTTTTGTGTACCAGGACTTCTTAGTAAGCCATTTGGCTGAATTAAGTTCAGCCTTCTTTTTTTGTAACAACTCATGTCATGACACTAAAAATCACGTTCCTTTTTTCCTGTCACTTTAAATTATGCCATCAATATCATAAAGTGATTCAACAGAATTTAATAAATGCTACAGAATTATAAAGATCATAAGAGGTGACTACTTTTCACATATTCCTGTAGTTCCTCTTATGATTTCAGTGAACACTTTACATTCTCCACAGGAAAAAACAGGTGCCTTGAATATAATGGGAAGTAAGTTTAAGACATAAGTCTGGGGAGAAGAAGTAACTTAAATTCCAGTCATGCCATGCCTATAATGATACCAATAGCACCATACATGCATTCATCAAGGAAACATTCAGTTACCCTCTTGGCAATCAGGTTTAAAACGATTTAGCTCAACACTCTATCACCAAAAGCATACACCTGTGCTAAAACAAGAAATAAATAATTTAGAGGTATAAATGTTTATTGAAAACATTTTCATGTGACTCAATCAAGTGTTTAGTTGTATACTTTTTAGTATGACTATTTTACTTCCATGTTGTTGCTTAGTTTTTAAATGAGAAATTTAGGTTCCATTTTTCAAACAGAGCACTTCCTTGTTCCCCCCATCTTCTGGCAGACGGTCCCAGCCTAGTTGCCAGATGCTAGACTTGGAGTTTCCTATTGGAAGCACGAATTGAAAGTATATGCATAGGATTGGACAGATCTTATATTAAAATCCTATAATCAAAGAGCGGTAATACAATTGGTATGACATCTGAATGGAATAGCCCTTGCAAAGCAAGCCTGACTCATCCAACAGAGATGGCACCTTCTATCATGGAGACCAGACAAATCTACATCAAATAAATTTCAGCAACATGTTTGGGTCAGAGTAAGTCACTTTGAATAAGCAATCTCCCAGAGCTAACACAATCCAATCTTTCTTCATTTAAAGAAATTGGCACAAGCACCCCTAATCTCTGCTTGTTTCTCTCTTGTATCACTCAACACTCAAGGTGTAATACTTTTCTGAATATTTCTGAGTAATAGAAAATGAGTTGCCACTCCAATCTGCTTAGAAACCTTGTATTAAGGTGCTGAGTAAGCCTTAACTCCTCCAGGATCCCAAGAAACTACTACCCAAAGAACTAGATAACTCGTTCCAAAGACAGCTAGGCTGCTCCCATACCAGCATTATTTGGTAAGTGAGCAACAAAAACCACAGTGGATTTGAGCAAGTTTCCCATGGAGGGGGCAGACATGGAGGTAGCAACAGAATCAACAATCCCTATCACCTCTAAGTTCAGGGACTGCATTCCTAAGTACAGTTTCTACTTTGACCTTTTCCTAATCATTTAAGTGACCTGATGGAGTGCACAATTTGTATTTCCTTAGTGAACTAGTTATTCAGTCTGTCAACCCGATCTGTTTATTTCCTGATTCCACCTAAGGCAAAACAGTTAAATGCACTGAGGTTCCACACTGTATCAGATCACATATACCACAACACCTTCAGCATTAACTTGCAATGGTTTACCAGGTTACCGAAAAAAGAATTAACTTTTTCTTTCCTACAGCAAGTCTTCTTCCAATGTATCATATGGAGCTCTAACAATGCCACTGCAATATGCCACAGAAAGCCATGTGACCAATTCAGTTATCAACTATCACAGTTATTAGTTTCTATTTATTAGGAATATTTCTCAAGACTAGAACCCATTTTGCTAGACAATGTACAAACATACATTGCAAAATTTAGTCTATACACTAAAGTGCATAATAAAATTATTTTGATTAATTTCTTTTACTTGAACCGTAATCCACTATCACAAATGCATTGTGTTAAATGCTGCGCATTATTTCCAATCTAAATATTTACATGAAAAAAGCAGAAAAAGCAGACAGTAAATGGGAAAACAACATTACAATTAATTCTGCCTCATGAATAAGATGGCAGAAAGAGATTAAATTACAACATTCAAGGACACACACACACACACAGTGAGTGGCAAGGCTGGGAACTGAATTTCATTTCCTGAATTCTACCTCAATACCTTAACTACAATCCCACCCATCCTTTCAGCCTACCTGCTTTCATTTGGACTAATTTGTTGAATGTCCAATCAAAGAAAAGCTTAATAAATGTGCTTCACAAAAGCTATTGAGGAAGAAAAGAGGAGCCTCCAAAATAAGTTACAGAGCTAACTATATGTAAAATTAGATGTTTTAAATCTTTCAGTTGAAGTAATATTAAATATACATACAAGGCTGTGGGGAGAGTAGGAATACCGAGGGAGAAGAGCCTTTTGGTAGTCCTGGAGTTGGAAAGCAAAGAAGGAAAGAGAGAACTGAATTGTAGAGCACAGCAGTGAAAAGAAGGATGGGAGGAATGGAAGGCTGTGGCAGCAGGACCATGAATGAAAGGCTGCCCTAGTAAAAAAAATAACTTCACATCAGATGTAAAACTGCAGACCACCTTGGCCAACAGACCATGCTTATACTTTTCAAGGAAGTGGGGTCTGATGGTTCTCCTTCCTGCCTCTCCCACCTGGAACTGCATTTCTTGTCACAGCAGCTTCCAGCAAGATTTCTACCATGTGCTGAAACACTTAACAATCACTTGTTTTGCACAGGAAGGATGGAACTTTACACCTCAGATTTACTCTTTTCCTAGAGACATGTCTGAGGATGGACACATTCAGTACTGCTTACCACAACTGCAGGCACTTGAGCTGAATACACAGAAGGAAAGAAGCACAAGAAACCTCACTGCCTCATTGCATTTTTTTTGTGATTTTAACCCTTTCCTTTTGCAGTCAATATCTCTGGGGAAACAGAGTTTGCCCCAGACACATTTATACCTAAACTAGTTGAAAACTACTGACTCAAATCATGGGATCTACAAATCTGTGCTTGCCTAACGTGTCAAAGAAAATCTAGTCTGGTGACAGAGAATTTACTTTTGCCAGGATTTGACCCTAGGCAGTGCAACTCCTATGAAAGGCATTGAGACTGCTTAGACACAGTCATCTTCACAAAATAAAAGCCTAGGTTAAGCACAGAACAAGCAGGCAAAATCACCTCTATTATCCTTTGGGTTGAAGTTATGAAGTCACCTTTTATTCAAGGCATTAGTGACAGCCCTTACAGAGATTTTCACATTGTTCATAATAATACATAAACTAATTGTTGTTTTTCAGCTCACACACACTCGCAGTTTCAGTCTTGAATTTTAGATGTTGAAAAAGTTCCTGAGTTACTGCAGAGGGAGAATATAACACTATAGATAAATCTAATTTTCAGAATGACGGGTTATCGGATTCCATATTGTTCAGATCTGATTCATTAAAACAGTTAAGACAGCACGAAGTTGCTTGCTTTAACTCACACGTAGCAGCTTCGCATACAGATGTTTGAGATTCAGGAGTCAAAAATCCCACAAAGGAAATTCACAGCTATTATGGAAAGATTTGCTAAATTCATTTTCAATTGTATTCTTGAATATCTTTGAACATCCAATTTCAAATCTAATTGTCCGAAGGACAAACTGGAATAAGCTATATAGGATTAATGTTTTATTTTGAAATATGAATATTCTAAAATAGTATGAGATGCTTTATTTTTTCTTTATTATTTTTAAATATAACTTGAAATTTTTATACTTTTGCATCCAGAATATTCCAGCAAATTCCATTCTTGTTTAGCACATGCTATACTTTTTGTTCACTCTATGATCTTCTTAAAATCATCCAGTCAAATCATTGTGAGCTAATGTATTTAGAGTCGAAAGTACATGAGAAGAAAGCAACACACTTTCCTGCCTAGGAAGCAATGACTATTAAGCTACCTCTTGTCTGTCTATCCACTAATTACAGGCATCCCCACTTCAGATAATTAGAAGTAAACAAAGCACTAGGCCCTTATTTCTCTCCCAGTTGAGCCTCATCTCCAGAAAAACCAAGACAGATTTTACAGACTTTTATGTATGAGTAACCTTTACTCAGGCAAATCTTCTTAATAAAGTGAGTATTTCAATTACAAAACCAGCAATGACTCGCATGTAAGGTTCTACTGTACTGAACCCACTAAAAAGATTAAAATGATAGAGAATCATCTAACTGTATGTATTATAAGTTATGGTTCAAAATCTTCTGAATTCATTAGCTCAATAAGGCTCCCGCTGCATGGTAACCATTCAATGCACCTTCCTTTCTTGAGAGCAAGGACCAAATCAAATATGTTCTTTTTAATTTGGTTTGTAAAGAAACTACATATAGTTTTGGAACTCAAGAAACAATCAGGAGTAGCTCATGGAGTAGTCATATTCTGCTGGGAATCTTATACAATTAAGAGAAAAACTCTGAACAATTTCCACTCAGATCAGTCTGATTTACAACCTTCTGTTCTATCACTGTGGTAGACAGAGTACAGGAATGAATCCTCACAGGAAAACTACTTTTAACAAAAGAAAAAGTTTCTAAGCTCCAAAGACTGACTAGGCCAACTTAACCCTGATAACGAGACACATAAATCCCAAAGACTCCAAGAAATAAAACAAAGATGAAGTTTTCACAATAGTTACCAACTGGCTATTCCTATCCAAGCTACTACAGTGCCGTAATGGATCTGGCCCCACTGTGTCAGGTGCTGTGCAAACACAGAACAAATTGACTCTCAGGCCAAAGATCTTGCAATCAGAGTACAAAACAGTAAAAAAAAAGATAGATACAGATGAACCCTAGAGTCCAAAGAAACAAACCCCCAGCATTAGCGAGGGCAGACCACACTGCAGCAAGCCTTGCTATTGTTGAGTTTCCTGTAGCAAAGGAGAGACTGAAGGCACAAAGAGGAGAGGAATGCATCTTTCTAAGTGTTTACAAGAAGCCTTTGTCAAGCACAAGAGAGCAGCACAGAAGAAATCACAGCGACAGTCTGCTTCAGCGTTTCACACTGAGCTCTTGGATGCTGCTATCATCGGCCACTGTTCCAAGCCCCGCATTTGAAAATCTCCACCAGTTCTGAAGACAAATGTTTAGACTCTTACAGAGGCAAAAACACCACTGAAAAAACAGTGTTTACCAGAGCACAGAATGAGTAAAGGCTGAACAAGATCTTCAGGTGGTATAGCCTAACTTTTAGAAAAGATTCCTTTGTAAGGAATCTGGGGACACTCATTGCAAATATGGCTCTGTTGGGAAAAAAGAAACCCAACCAAACAAAACCACTGCATTTTAGGCTCTTAAAATCTTACCGTTTAGCAGGAGATTAATTCCTGAATAGTCATCATTTTCCTGAATTTGGAATGCATGTTGGAAAACGAAAAATCAGGAGATGTCAGGAACAGGGAAAACAGTCAGACTTCTTTGGTGGGAAGCATATGTGCTGGATTTGTCTAAAACTAAGGAAAAAGAAGTTCTTTACAGCACATAGGTAAGCTATTTACAAACATAAAACTCCACTGAGATCTTCACCTTCCCTTTCCTTGAGATCAGCTCAAGCATTAATTACATAAATGACCCTGCTGCTATAACAGCCATGTGCAGAACAGAGAGTGCAGAGATCATCCTCCATTTAGGAAGACAAGGATTTGGCCTTCAGGAGGCTTCTGACTGCAGTCAGCTATTGATACTGGTTATTGTCGGATGTATACAGCAGTAAGTGTTCCATGAAAATAATCAGCTCTTTGTGAGGATGAACAACACAGACAATAGCCATGAACGCAAGAAAAGGGTTTGCCATACCTGAAGAGGCAGCTTCCAGAAGGTGTTCTATGCTCATACATACTAACAAATATAATTTAAGAGCACTGATGAATGAAATAAGTATCTCCCATGACATATTCTGCACAGACAGCGTTGTTTATGTAAAGACAGGGAGACGAACTAAGAATAATCTGAATTTCTTTATCGGAACTGTAGATACACAGGACTAGAGGCATTTAGACATAGCCTTCAAATTCAAACAGTGTGCAACACATACACTGTTTAAGGTATTCCATAATTTTGTATTACAGCTTTAAATAAAGGCATTTATGAGAGAGAAAACACTAGCATTATGTATTCTTCATGAAATTATTTTATGTATTATAATTATTGCAATTGGAGGACTGAGTTCTGGAATAGCCTCTCTCCTTTCCTTGGGCATCCTGATTTTCTGTAGGAAAAAGGACATGGGTGTTTTAAAGGCGATATGTTTGGGTTCTGCTAAAATACCATGACAACCTTCAGAATTATTCACTTTCAAAGCTTTTCCAGAGTAAACTGTAAAGAAACATCAAATATTTCATACTATTAAGGCAGAAAATGAAAAGTGCTCCATTTCATGCTTAATTTATTTTGTAATTATAAATCTGTTGGTAAACAGTACCATAATAGGCTTTGCTTTGTGCCTGCTTATGCTTTTGAACTATTTGAGTTTTAATATGTTTTCAATACAAACATCATGATCACAACTGCTCTTGGAAATGACTGGCTAGATGGGTTCATCCCAAAATAAATCTTAGCATTCACCACATACACCTGTTAGTAAAGGACATTAAATAAAATAGACAGAAAACAGTCTGGCAAAATTTAAGCTTCAGAACAGGAGTAATCAATTATAACTAGAACAATTTAATATTAATTCTACTATAACTACAGTCCTTTCAGAGAAATCAGGAAGAGTTTTCAATTAAAACCACTTTTTGTATAAAAATGTTAAACTAGCATATAGGTAACATCTCACAAAACTCATTTTATTATACTCTGTCATATGTACTCTTGAAAAGAAGATGTTTAGCTTTCTCTTGAGTATTTTGGCTTTTCTGTTGCTCTTTTTGGAGACTCTTGATCACTTAAGGGGGGGCCTCTGGTATTTAAACATTTATATTAACAAAATGAAAGACTGAATTCACTAACAGACAGCCTACGTTGTACTGTAGACGAACATCTTTTGTTCTGATTCACTGTTGCAGTACATTCTCCTTAAAGTAGGAGTAAGCACTATCCCTACGATGACAATCAAGTCCATTATCAAAAGAGCCTTCCTACTTATATATGAAATATGTAAAATTAGAAACACATTTTTAAAACAGTTTGTCCTTTAGGAGTCTTTGCTCATGTCCACATTCAGTCTTTATTGATCAAAGCATCATTGTGTCCTCTAATATCTCTAGTATGGATCAGTATTCTGTGTAATCTCACATCTGCTGAGCTGTTAACAACTTTAGCCTCAGCCCCACGAGGCCTATGGATTTACAGAACAAACAGATCTTGGAACATCTATACCAGCAGAAACAAGCATAGATATTTGTTGGATATCAGAGAGTCTATAGTTCAGTGACAAGTATTAGGTAAAACAGGGGTTTGTATGTAAGATATACAGTTCAGTTTATATTATATGGCCTTACATACAAATTCAGCCAGTTTGGTATTTCAGCTTGGATTAATAAGAAAGTCTAAGTAGCTATGCCCCTTCCAACCATTTTATCAGCCCAAACAGACAACAAACTCTGAGGCTCTTTCATCACTGTACCCTGAGTAAAAAGGGAAAGCCTACAAGGCTGTATTTAAGTAGAGCGGTTACCCCTTCAGAGTGACTGTGTTATGAATACAAATTTAAGCACCAGCCTAGGTAGGTGTCTGTGAAGCAGTGAACACTGTGGCAATTCCTCGCTGAAGTCTGTCAAGACTGCATAATCCTGAAGATGTGTTTTATAAGGGAGATAGTGAGCTAGTTGTCACTCAAATCAAGCCATCAGCTGCATAGAATAATTCAAACTGCAGACTGGAATTCCCCTATAGCCCTCCCTCTCCCCGCAAATCAGCTCTTAAAAAAAGAGTCAGAAAGTGACTGAGTAATTCTATAGTGAAATACATATTTAAAGTAGTCTGTAAGAACAGGAAGAGAGTAGACAGTTGCAAAATAAAGAACCTGAAGTCAAAATTTGACTGAGAACCTGAGGTATTTTTTATATAAACACGTTGCCCACAAGTTTAAAAGAAGTCTTATAAATTATT
The DNA here is from genome assembly GCA_009867235.2 of Psittacus erithacus. Taxonomy (NCBI): domain Eukaryota; kingdom Metazoa; phylum Chordata; class Aves; order Psittaciformes; family Psittacidae; genus Psittacus; species Psittacus erithacus. The sequence continues at coordinate 44,761 of WYDI02006688.1, forward strand.
TGCCTTGATTTTTAACAGAACATTTTACTGCAAAAAAATTAACAAGGAACTTTCCACGTTTACTCCTTCTATAATCGCTGAAGGCATAAATACCTTTGTTGGATATTGGTAATTTTTGATACACAAACATCTGGCTTTATGAGTCAACTTGTATTCTCTTCCTTTTGTCAAGTTTTTAAATTGGTTCAGAGAATGCTTTAGTTCACGTTTGTTTCTTGGAAGCATTATTATACCTTTTGATGTCATTATTATGACAAAGCTGAAAACTGTTTTATGCAACTAAGTTACCTTACCTAGATTGAGGAAAAAAATGGCTAAGACCAAAAGTATGTCTTTTCATGTCACCCTCATGCAGCGTGGAAAGACTGAAGTATGAGACTGTAACTGTTCTCTAGAATATGATTAAATTATTTTCATTTATACAGATTACTATCATAACGTTAATCAAAATATTATTCCAGTTATAACAACAGAAATAATAAAATAGCATTACATGATTGATAAAGTTTTCATGATACATTCTTGTACCAAATAGTCCTGCTATTTTAGATGAGGCAAACATTACCTCAGGTTTCCTCATGAAGTCCAAAAGTTTTGATTATTAACTCCATAAATTTTCCTTCAGAAGTGATTACCATTCTTCATAATTTATTATTCACCTGAAAAAAACAAGCAAATCACAAGCAAAAATAAAACAAACAAACAAAAAAAGCTCCAACAAAAAAACAACCAAACTATTCAGGCAGAAATAATTCATTTTAGAAACAACAGTAGAACAGAGAAAGGAAAAGGTTTTGAGAGCACAAAGGGCAAGTCAGTGTTGAAAGTCAGCGACAGTGGAGCTCCTCTTTTGTATCTAATCCCATTCCTACATCATCAACTGCAAATAGAGCAGTTCTAAAAACAGCTGATAGCATAATTTGCCTACAGAAATAGCAAACACATTTAGCAGTTATGTCTATATGTATTTATCTGCATGTGTATATACAAACAAAAGCAATTAAAGGGAAAAGACTGGTTTACTGGATAATTTGTTTGCAACAAATTATTTCACTAACTCCTTGAAAGTTATTAAATTGATTCTAAATTGTGTACTAATAAAATATGCAAAGAACACATATGCTTTCCCTGTGTTTACACAGAACTCAGTACGCAGGGATCCCGATGCAGGACTAACAGCTTTTACTTTTGTCATTTTTTTCCTTTGCTCTCTTCCTAAGAGCAGACTTACTTCTAAAAATCTTAATGCAACTGCCACTACGCTCTGGAATTAGCATTAACAAAATCTTTCTGTACAGTCAGAAAGAATATTTCTTGGCATAATATGTTTCCAGCATCATTTTCATGACAGGAACCAAACCTTTGTTCAGTGGAAATGCTGGGAATAATTCCAAGAAAAGAATAATAAAGATCTATACAATGGCAAATTATACCAGTGGGACCACAGGGTTATGATGGACAAATGGTAAGTTGAAGACAACACCAGTAGATTAGGTACTGCAAACCTGAAAGCCTTCTTCCCCTGGAAATGGGAAAATCCTGAATCAAGCAAATTGTTTTTAATATCCGTACAAACACACCTTCTTAAAATCAAATTTCAGACACCAATGATCTCTGCCTGTTTACTTTAACTACATAGTTAATATTTCAAAGTTCTCTGACTCAACAGGTATCACCTGGGCATCTAATTGCTGGCTTCTGGCTACACTAGAGCTATGGAGACTCTGTGGTATCTGGAATTTCTATGGATGACACAAGCAAGACAGAGCTAAGCTGCTGCTACCAGACCTAACACACACTGATTTATCAGCATATGCTCAGGATCATAGAATGGTCTGGGTTGGAAAGGACCTTAAGATCATCCAGTTCCAATACCCCTGCCATGGGCAGGGACACCTCACAGTAGACCGTCACCCAAGGCTCTGTCCAACCTGGCCTTGAACACTGACAGGGATGGAGCATTTACCACTTCTTCGGGCACCCTATTCAGTGCCTCACCACCCTCACAGTAAAAAGCTTCTTCCTTATATCTAACCTGAACTTCCCCTGTTGAAGTTTAAACCCTTACCCATTGTCCTATCACTACAGTCCCTTCCCTAGCATCCTTATAGGCCCTGTTCAGATACTGGAAAACTGCTATGAGGTCCCCACATAGGCTTCTCTTCTCCAGGCTGAACACCCCCAACTTTCTTAGCCTGTCTTCATATGGGAGATGCTTCAGCTCCCTTAAGATCACATGAAATTATGGAACTAAAATTTGGCCCTGTTAGCTTGTAAAAATGTGGGATCAGCAAATCAAAAGTCTACCATGCCTTTGAAAGTTCTGGGATTTCTAAAATACAAGTGTGGCTTTCAAAGACCTGCAGTCTTGATCCCTCCACTGTTAAAGTGGAGCACTATGTTCCACACACACAAGAATCAAGATGCTTAAGTTTCTTATTAAAAAAAAAAATAAAAAAATAATAAATCTCATGCATCTCTGGGCAACACAAACTCCAAACCTGTACCTTACCAGGGGACTCTATGGTCAAAATGTATACAATATTTCAATTGGATTGACTGAGACAGGCTCCAGGTTTATTTTCCCTATATCATCCAAGTAGAAGGTCATTTAAAAATCCTGTAGAGTGACCATTTTGAATGATTTTCTTAATAAGAAATTAATTTACAGGCTTACACACTTTGCAGAAATGATAAATCTTTAAAGGCTTTTTAAGCAGTGAATAATGAACTTGTTCAGGAAACTAAATCAGAGTGTTGATGAAGATGGCAGAGGCAAGGAATGGTTTTACCTCTACACTGAGGTCAAATGATTTCTGGTTGGAAGCAACAAGAAAGACAAAAACACTCACTTTCTAACACAGACCAGTGTAAGACAACATCACTGTTTCTTGCGCAGAAGCACAGTTCTGTCTTAATGTCTTAAGCAGGAATTCTTGAGAATGATAAACAGAGGACCCTGACTAAAATTTGGCAATACAAATAAAAGGATTATTTCTCCCCCACATTGAAAAAGAATGATGTTTGAGATTTAAAGGATGCTAATTCTCTTCATATTTTAAAGCAAACCCAGAATCAAGTTTTTAGTTTTTGAAATACAACTTCTTGTCTTTACAGTATTTAGATATAGAGTCTTTAATGCTGAAGACTATTATTTGGGAATGCTATTTTTCATTTCATGCTAATATTTCCTTCATTAAATCCTCTGCATCAATGCAAAGCAAATAAAAGACAATTTATATGACTCTGACACAGAACACTTTAGGGAATTTGATGGTCATAATACGAACTAAACCCATAGCATTGGCTTAAGCTTGGTAATAAACAAAATACTGAACAGCTTTGATTGTCCAGAGGTGTTATCCTAAATCAAAATCAGCAGACAGCATGACCGAGGCAAACATCTGCCTATACATATATTTATACTTTTCTGAAAATTCTGCTCCTTCCATTTCCTTCCTTTAAAGGTCAGCTGTTCGGTGTGATACTCTTTATCCATTTTGCCCCCAGTACCATTATGCATTATAAATTCCATGATTTTTTAGAATACATGAATTTGTAGCCTCACTTTTGTCCCAGAGGCAGCTACATTTTGATGAATGAGATCCCAGACTAGATAGGTAAATAGAAAAAGGGTGAAGGATGTAAGCTTGCAATGTATAATTTATTATAAGCGCCACAAAATACCAGTGCTGAGAGAAAACAAATTATTGGCCTCTCATGCAATGACCATGAGAAGGTGATAAATATTTCATAATATAGTGCTCATCAGACATTTGAATAGCTCATCTGTCCTATTTATGCCAGCTAAAATGAATTCAACCTATCAGTGGCAAATGTATTTTTAATGCTTCTCTTTACCTTCTGTGAAGAAGGCAGCTAAAAAGTCCATCTTCCACAAGAATTATATTATTCATTTCATTACATACTCTAAACAGTTGATTCGCAAATAAGCTTTCCCTGTTAAAACCAGTCCTGTACATCTTAAGGAAATTTCATGTCCAATGCTTATTCTAGTTAACAGGAAGCAGAAATAGTCACAATTGTTTTCTGTTTTCCAATATTTGGTATTTTGATATGAAAACACTACTCATACTGAATTTCAAAAACATTTGGAGACATCCACGGGTGCCACTTCCTTTAGAAAAGAAAGCCTAATGGAATAACATCATTTAAGCTCTTAAATGCCTCCTTAAACGGAAAATCTGTATCATGTTTTTGTGCATCAGGGCATCCGTTCTTGTACTAAACATTTCAAACTGTCACATCTGTATAACATAATCTAAGATGTGCCAATTAAACAGTCAAGAAATAAGATAAGAACAATCTGTGACATGGGGGTACTTCGACATCTTAGGATTCAGGTGGCATCACAATAAATAATAATCCTATTGACAACACCACAAGCTTCACATAAGCTTTGAACAGTTCTTTATTAAGTAGCCATGTAGTCAGCAGTCAGTTGATTTGAATGTTATACTTTCTACTACTGCTGCTTAGAAACTCTATCTTGAAATTATGTCCTGCAGAAAGCCATGCCTTTGAGGAAGCTTCTAAGTGAAACCAATGAAAATGGCTATAGGATGCTACTGGTAATCTAAAAATAAGATTGAAAGCCAATATACAAAACTTTGGATATAAAATTTGGCTCTAAGAGCGTATAAGAAATGGCAACCTCTGGACATGTAACTTTGTCACTTGCTTAAAAAACAAACAATACATACAGGAATGAGACCATAACTCCAAATGTCATTTTGTAACAAATACAAGCTCAAAAAATCAGCAATTGTCTAAAGAAAAAAAGGCTTAAGCCTGTTGGATTTGTACTGTTAACTATCAGCACTGTAAACATTTGTTTTCCAGCTAAGAAGAGAACTTTCAAAGATACTCAGAAACTCTGATAGGGACATGAAGTTGTAAGAGCCTACTACAACTAACTCATAAGCATAAGCAATTGGAAACCATCTGTTACCAATCCTCAGTTAACCTGTTTGGAATATGACAAATACTGTAAACATTCGCTTTATGCTGTCCTTGCTATTCCTTACTCCACGTATTACCAATTTAAGACCCTATCGTAACCGAAAAATTAATATCAAGAAGTTTAAAATGCCTGGTGCTAGGTGTCACTTTGCTTTCCAAAAATTTTCTCTTCTAGCAGTAATTCAGGCTGTTAGCTCTACTGTTCCTAATCCTAGATGTTATTCTAGCTTTAACATGGATTTGAGACGCTACTGTCAATCAGAAATCAAGACTACAGAATTCAAAAGACATTTATGCCAACTCTCAATTCACCCTTCTGTAACTTCATGAATACCATGATTCATGATCAGAAGCTACAGAGTTGGTTTCTAACCTAAATTTTTCTGAAATATAGGAAGCTGCCAAAAGAAAGACAGACCTATGCTTACATATTTTTAAGCATACCTTATTGAATACTGCAGTAATTCTGACATACAGCCTCTACTCTTCCTAACCCTGTTTTTGTGGCCTTAACTTTAGTTTAATAAGGAATTCAAAGTCTCTTACTTCTCTAGAACTTTGCTAATACTGTCTGCACTGAGCTTCCGCAGATGGTTCTTCTCTTGGCTTTACCCATAGAGATAGAATAAACAGGGAAACGTGAAGAATTTAGAGTCCTGAAAATACAGCTACCACCAGATATTTAAAGGTTATCTTCAGGGTTCAGAAACAGAGAATTCCTTTCATTTCTATACATCATTGATATTGTTTGACTTGCATTGCTTATAATTACTTTTCTGTTGCCATGATGCATATCAGGCTCACAAGAGTGAACAGGTTCGCTGCCTCTACACTGACAATAATAAAGAACACAGATGGTCACTGCTATTATTTCCATTCACTCAGTGTGTCCTTGTGCACTTGATGGGGTCTGGAAAATGGCTGTGTTACTCCACCCATGTAATACTGACCATCACAAAAGCTGTTGGAGCAGTAATAGCAAGACTGAGTTTCAAAAACTCCTGCCTCCCAGTAACAAAAACATATGAGTTCTTATATCAGACACAGAATGCCCTATATCAAGGATATTGAAATTAAAAAAATTGGGAAAATATGCTTTGAGAACGCCTGCTTAGATTAAGCAAACTCAGAGTCAATGGTAATGGGGGCTTTTGATAGGGGCTCAGTCCTGTAGTCCTCATTGGAATAAAAACACCATTAAGACCATCAGTAGGTTAGCATGAAAAAACCCAATTGTACCAAGAATCATCAGCTGCTAAATGAGCTGATTAATCAAAATACAGCAGAGAATATTTGATATTTCATGATCCCCATGTCCCAGTGAAACATCCTATATCTCTGAGACTTCTCAAAGGCATTCTGTTTTAGCTATATCTGGAAGTAGGTTGCTTTGGTAGAGACAGAATGTTTTGGACACTAGGACACAAGTATGTCTATCAAGCCTGAAGGAGAAGATAAGTAAATAATTACTGACAACTAAGCAACTTTGAGCAGTCGAAATATTCTTGTGGGTAGCTAAATATTTAAATATCAGAACAGCTTAATTTTAAAACCCAGTTTTGATAAGATGTTAATTTTTTGTCTTGGTATTTTGTGTTTGAACAATGTTTCTGCTCCTCTGCATTTTCCAGCGATGCTTAATGCTAGCACCACTTCCTCTTCTGTGCTATAATTTGTGGATGAAAGCACAGGTGTTTCAGCTTCCAATGAAGCTTGTATTAATTTCAATGCCAGCAAAATCAATGATCAAAACTTAGTTTAGAAGTTCTCTTCAAATACTGCAGAATGAGTTTCCATGTGCTTTCTGCATAAATAAAGCAATTTTCATGAGAGTCCTGCATTCAGCTGTAGCAGTTATTTTTCTCCTTCCTTGTAGATGGTGGAGTGCTGTGTTTCAGTTTTATCTGAGAACAATACTGATAACATACTGATGTTTTAGTTGTTGCTCAGTAGCACTTACCCTGATCAAGGACTTTTCAGTCTCATGCTCTGCCAGTGAGGAGGG